>JAZHYW010058088.1:0-13526 GCA_037355805.1 Ixodes ricinus
TAATGCGAATAATAATGCGAATAGCATTCTTTGGATACTTCACGCACTTTTCGCCTATGTATCTATCTATCTATCTATCTGGCTATCTAACCTCTTACGCCGCGGGTCGATAAATAAATAAAAAAAGACCGGCGCCGGCTGCGGATTCGAACCGTTGACCCTTTGATCAGCAGGCAGACGCGCTAACCACAGAGCTATGAAGGCAGTCATTCAACGCACTCTAAACGGTTGTTTATATCTTTACCATAGGACGCGCTTTACAGCGCTGTCACAGCTACCGGTGCGCGCGCGTTCCATGCCCGAGGGCTCATTCCGCTCTCGTGAGGCTGAGCACGGCCGCTACATCACCCTCTCCCGAGCGTGGGAGAGTGTGAGCTAGCGGCCGTGCTCAGCCCTCAGACTATGGTAAAGATATAAACAACCGTTTAGAGTACCGTTGGTTGAGACTAGCTGAGACGCCAGAAAGTCTGGTCGGTACCATTTTGAGTATTTGTGCGTATGGCGCGTGCTTTGCTCGCCTTCCTAAGTGACACAAACGCACGTGCTGGGCTGCGGAGATCGTGCGCAGGGCTGTGAAAGTGTCAACAAATTTAGAATCGCCTCAAGAGTGGGCTGGCGTATCTAGAGTGTGCCGGCCACCTGACGAACGCGCATAACTCCGCACCGTTTGATGCTATTCGCATTAACGTAGATAATCATTCCCAAAGGATGGGTTCTGCTGATTTTTTTCTTCAGAAACCTTCGCTCATACTGTAGTGCAAGATAGTCAAAAATGCCTAGTCACGAAGCTCCAAGAGCAACACCGATTCCAAGAGTGCTGTAAAAGGCGAACGTATTGCTTTCTTTTTTTTTTTTGCGCAAGGCTTCTCTTTACAGAAGCCGGCGTCTGAGATTATTATTTCCATTTTTATCGCTGGGGTCTAGGATTTCGGACACCGGTCTTTCTATAAGCACTTTTCAAACCCTTATACGTTCGGTACTCTTCGAATACGCTGTCGCGGGCAAAATTATATTTACCATCGAAAGCCATGGGATACAAAACTAGCGGGCATTCCGAGAAAGCTACTGCATCATCCGTCAATCTTTTACCCCAGCATCACGCTCCTGCCTTTATTCTAGCGCGGAGAGTGGAGTCAAGTTATAAAAAGCAAATGTTGACTGGTCCGGCGAGAGGATGACAGAGAGAGAGAGAGTAGAAACGCGGGAGCTCCTTCAAGGTCAAAACGGGAGAGCGCTGACGATAGGCTAATCTGCAGAGGGGGGGGGGGGGGTGTCATCCCAACAATGAACGCAATGACAGGATTAACGAACAGAACGTGAAGGTGCAAATGAACTGGTGTATACTGAACATTTTGAACCAATCAGAGATTGAGGAACAGGAAAGTTGACACCAAGAAAAGAGGAGGAGAAACTTATGAGATTTTCTTTTTCTCTTCTTGATGTCAACTTTCGAAATTCCCACTCTCGGGTTGCTTCAAAATGTTCCGGACAGGATGCCTCACTTGCATCCTCCTGTAAGCTCGCCGCGAAGTTCATAGTGAAGTGGATGCCATGTGCGCTGCCCATCAACCAGTGGCCTTCCAGCTGTAGTGCGTGCTCCGCCTCATCAACGACTTGGAGATTGCAGTCACGTGACCCTAACCAGAGACACGATTGGCATAAAACACGAATGGCGTATATTCTGCTGTCAAAATGGGGTGAACGAGACAGCTGCGTGAAGCTACTTTTTGGGAGTTCCAAAGAATGAAGATTTTATGTTTTACGCCGTATAACCCACATTTTAAATTTTAGTGAAAATTTCACCGTGACTCGTTTCTGCGCACGATGTTGATAAATACATATTTTTTAAACGAAAATTTAAATATTATGGGTGCACTGATAGATTCGCGTTGTTTTCTTCGGCTTTGGGGATCTTTGCATCTTCGTGGCATTTCAGATTACATGGTTTAAGAAACGCTGAACGTGAGTCAAAATCAGATGGCTGAAAAAAAGACTAATTACTTTTGTATAACTCAATATTTTTTGTCACATTTAAACTACCGTCATTTGGTCAGGGGAGCAACAACAAAAATAATGTGCAACATGTTTTTTTATTGTAGAAAAGAGTGTTAAGAATTGTGTGCAGCGTACCGCATGATTATCATACTCGACTACTTTTCGAAGGGCTGGGTGTTTTCAAGTTATTTGAATAATATAGTTTTAGACTCAGAGTGAAGTATAAACAGGAACATAAATATGAAAAAGTAAGGTTTTATTATTTTTAGCGTCACTTAGAAAAAAGGTTGGGTCATATTTCATTCGTCACTTGGATTGCTGGGTGGTAAAAGTATCACGAACAGATTATGGCCAGAACATAATGGCGCAAATGCGCTGGCGTTTACTGAACATTTTAAAGCAGCCCGACACTGGAGAATCCAAAATATGGCACCAAGAGAAGCAGATGAGAACCAACTTTACCTGCTGAGACTTTTTTTTCTTGGTGTCAACTTTCGTAGTCTTCAGTCTTGGGATGCTTAAAAACGATTATATCCTTGAAATGATTACAGGGATACCACCAACATTATTAAAGTATTTTATAAGCTTTCATTTTGATATAGGATCTTGCAATACTCGCGAGATTAGGGCATTTTTTTATTAAGGTAACGATTTGATACTATTATCGATTATCCAGTTGATTTGGTGTAAGTGTTGTGATTAGTTAAGCATTTGATCTACATTTTTTGTATTTTCGTTTTCTTATCTGCTGGTTGCCTGTAGGGGCTGAAGACACGTCAAGCTGCTTGTACTGCTTTTTTCTTAAGCTCCCATCTTATTTAAATGGTAAATAAATTAATATAATTATAGTTTTTATCAATTGTACACGGCCCTTGCAAAAAAAAAAAAAAGAAACGCAGAAAATGTTTTTCGTTATCAGCGAGCTGCGAAATCCACGGCGTTGGTTACCACATTGTACTTCACCGATGACTCGGATTCGGACATTATATACAGCATCGCTCCACCTCACCTCAATTTCTGTACTACATCTATTTCATTCTACCGCCATCAATTGAATAACCTTGTAATTTACTCAATACTTTTTTTTGTGAATATGGTATGATAACAAATGCTGTTGTTTTTTTGTGATTATATAGTGCACCAGAGAGTAGACCGCTGTGGTTTTTTGGGCACTGAGAATAAATACTTTTTGTTATTATCCTGGAACACGCAGATGGCAAATATTTGCAAAAGAATGAGAAGAGTATCCTGTCTACTGTATTCTAATAAAGCGTTTGTCCCGATGTCGATTCGGATACTTATTATGCACACACTCGGATACAGTATTTTAAGGTATGGCATTACTTTATTTGGAAACTGTCCCAGGCGATGGCATACCAGGATTGATGGTGTCTTAAAAGGTATGCTGAGAAGCGTAGCTTACAACTCGGAGTTTCTTTCAACTTGTTTAAATCGTTTCAGTTGCCTAATTTTGAGACCGTGTTCGAGCACACCATTATCACCAGGCACTACTGTGGACAGTTCCTTTAAGAATCCCAAGTATGTGTCTAGGTCTTTCAGGAGCAATCAAGGGTTTGAAGTGTCCAGAAGAAAAACGCATTATGGAGAAAGCGTAAGATATTTTTATGCACCAAAGATATTTAATGAGCTTCACGAAGACTTACATAACATTGAGTCGGTGCAAAAATTAAAGAAAGCTCTGAAGTGTGTTTGCTAAGCCCCATCTCGAATTCTATGGAGAAACAAATTATGATGTTTTGTGTATCCTTGCTTTAAGTTTGACGGTAATGTGGCGTCACATAGTGTGAGTAATCATATTAAATTACCTTTTTCATTTAGGGGACTCCGGAAACAAATTTGGTTAGCATTTGTGATTTTCTGTTTCACTTCACGCAGCAGCATGCTCATCAATGTGGTGTTCATCATACAAGCCCTAGATGGCTTTGATGAACCCGTGTTTGTACCTGGTTCTGTGTTCGTGCAATAAGCTATTATTATTATTATTATTATTATTATTATTATTATTAATTATGTCATTATTGGTTGGGTGCGCCAGCACAAGACCGTCAGGTCGTTCTGGGCACCAATAAATGTTGATTGATTGATTGATTGATTGATTATTATTATTATTAATATTTATGGGCAATACTTGTTTAGTGCAGGTCCGTTTAGATTGCTGTCATTGATGAAAAATCTCTGCGCACCATTATGTCAACACTTGGGAGGCTGTGGGCTCGACGAAGACCGCAAGACTGTAATATATATAAATATAAAAAAGTCAGCAACAGCATTTGCTGATCTGCGAATTTCGCCGGATAGAGAGGTAATAGGACGTGCCTAGGGTGGGGCGCACCTAACAGTTAAGTAATGAGATTTTTTGGAGTTATAAAGCTCCCTAAAATGTCTAAGCTTTCCGTACTAGGCATTTTAGTCTCATTTGGTGGCGGCCCAAAAGTGATTACACAGGAAACCATGTCACACAAAAACCTGATAAAATACTAGTCCCACCACTATGTGGCTTTCGCGACGCTCGAACGACCTAGATATATTAAAATAAGGAAATCAGCAATAGCACTTCAGTCTACTCATTTGTGGAATTCGCAGAATATACAAGTAATATTGCATCCTTAGCGTCGCCCGTACGCAACAGGTGTATAGGAGTGCCATACCTAGGAATGGGAAAATTTTCGGATGTTAGACGGTCCATAGAATGTAGAAGGCGTGCTCTTATATACGACCTAGTCACAGTTGATGCGGTGTCATGAGTGACTACAGAAGAAATGAGCTGTTCATAGAGATCCAGCCAAGTGCAATAGGATTGCGACAGAGGTAATATAGCGGAAACCGCAGGTCCTTAGAGCGTCCACACCGATTTTTATAAGGGATAGCTTTATAAGGCTAACCAACCTTAAGAGCAGCGTTAGCACGAAATCTGTAGGTCGGTGAGTCCGTAACCACTAAACGACCTTGAAACGGCAACCGGTAACAGGGATCAAACCCCAGCTGTCAACCGGCGCGGAAGGCGAGTGCGCTGCTGACTGAGCTGCAGGCCCCGCACACGGGAACTGGAGGAGCAGAAGCAGGTGGCGTGAAAAGCGCGTGGAGGGAGGGAAGGAAAGGACAGAAGGAGAGGAGAAAGCGGCGGTGTAGAATGCGGAGGATGAGGAGAAGAGAAAGGAGGAAAGCTCAATTCTGCTCTGATGGTGGCCCAGAAAATTCAGCGTAAACGCTTTGTATCCAGATGGTGCTGAAGGGGAAGCGCACAGTGTCAAAAGAGACAATGGTGTGACTTAAGTGGTTTAGAGTACAAGACCTTCCATAGGCACCACCTGATTCTAAGAGCACCATGCCACCTCAGGCTCTGAAAGACTAAGGGTCATCCTGTTCCTAGGTAACACCCGAACCAAGAGCACCACCAACAACATAAAGCTACTGCATTTTAACGCGTTTAACAGAATGACCAAACATGCAGTCAATGTATTCTTTTCCGGGTTGCCCTGGCGGCATATACCGGAGCCATTTTGGCCGCCGATGGGTCAGCCTCTCAAGCGTGTTTAAACCTCGATTAGCAGCCAAAGCTATGTTATGTGTCCTACTACTTTGGCTGGCGCAATCGATTACGACAGGAAAGAACTCGAGTGAGAACGGAAGTACTGACTCCGAGTTCATGTTTAGAAAGAGACAATGGGAAAGTTCATCACCATGATGTTAGGCAAAATTCGAGCCGGAAGTACGTCACGTGAAACCGCCCCATAACACCAATGAGCTGAACAAGCGGGAAAATTTTACACACGTAAAATCCCTTTTAAAATTTTATGAGGCCAATGTCAGAAAGCTTGAACCTTCTGAAGAGTGCAAGGGACGACACAGAGGAAGATGCACTTTAAGAACTGCATGTGATGTCGACGAAGCGATATTTGTAATGTGTTCTACTTGCAAGTCCCACGGTTATTTTCAGTTTACAATTTTTCCAATATTTTTATGCTCAACAAACAATTCTCGCCAGCCAGTTTGGCAACAACACCACTATGCCGCAATGCATTGAGGGAACTTTGGTTTTTCTGCACGTGCGACAACTTCGCTGGAGTACTGTAGCTGGAGCCATGCGAGTGCATAGCACGAGACGGCATGAGCGGCGCGTGCACTGCCGCCTGCCTCATGCCGACTAAAATCATGGTGGCATCAGACTATCGGAAACGACACAGAAGGTACGCGCTCTGCAGCAAGACCACCACAATGAGCGCCGATGTGACATCGATGCAAGCCACGTGTATCAACGTTACTAGGGGAAAGTCAGTTGACAAGCGTTTTAAAACTCCTTGCGCCTTTTTGTGGCGTGTCCGCTTGGTGGCGCTCGCTACGCTATCAGCTTAAAGTTCCTTTATAAAATTCACACTTACAAGTACCGCCAACAATTGTTTTGGGAACGCGCAAGACACGTGCCATGAGCGGGGGCTCCACTGCCATTCGCTTCAAGAGCCGCTCAATTCAGTGCTGCGCCACCATTTGCATCCAAGGGCCGCTCGAGACAAGGGCCTCGTGCACTGGCGCATCTGACACTACTTGCAAGACAAATGCAAACAAATCGAGGGGCTTTATTAGCGGCGAGATGTTTGATGGCGCCCTCCTATGTTTCCCTCTTGTGACGTCATTACCTTGCGAAGAACAAGTTCGACGGTGTTTGTAATTAGCATGCGGGAAGCTCGAAGTCATTCGACTTACAAAACAACACTGCCAGCACAGTCAAAATTAAAGTTCGTACATCCCTCTTATTTCTGTCGATGGGAAATCTTTTGCTGACGTCATAGTCAGCATTCAGCCAATCCTGGAAGGCCGATCACAGTGACGCTTTTGATCGCGCACGTCGCCAATACCAGCCCGCCTTGTGGACAGAAGCGAGGTAACCGGTGGAACGTTGGATACACAGTGCCTGCTATGGAAAGTGATTATATTGCGGTTTTTATAATCAACATCAAGTTTTCCCAAAGGTTTGCGCAAGTAGACGTCTTTCCAAAGCGGAACTTCCATGTTACTCCTCGACGAACGTTGAGGCGTTGCCGCAGGTGACGTCAGGAACGCCATCTACCCTCAACTGCTCGCGTGCCCGCAGCGAGATAACCGTGTTCGAACGCGGCCCTTCCGTGGAGCTTTTGAAGTGATACATCTAAGAACGTTGATAAGTACACCGTGAGCCGCCTCCCCCCTTTCTCACCCACAAAAAAATTAAAAAGGGATGCCGAAATTGATTTTGTCGGTACGCTGATTCTCGACGAAATGTGTTAGCATTTAGCGCAGGGTTTCCAACTCAGCGAAGGATGGGAACTCGAACTCCGCAAAGGCCCGCACACTTTTGTGTTCGGAAAGCCAGTCTGGTCTCCCGGGCGTCGGCGCTTTCGATATATGCAGCCACCAGAGCTTTCCTCGATCGCTGCCTACTGTCCGCGTACTGTTGTCTTATAAGAGCCAATCTTTCCTCCCGGGTGTTGGCGGTTTCGCGCAAACGTCGTTGTCGCTTCGCCGTGGATTTAAGTTGTCGCGTACGTTGTGCCACCGCCACAACCACTCGATCCCCTCCTCTGGCGCTCCCACGGCACGTCATTAGAAGCGTGGCAGAAGGCTCTTTCCCTCTTGTACGAGAGAGAGCGGAGGTAGCGAGTGAATGAATGGAGCGAGAAAGGGTGGCAGGAACCACGCGTGGGCCTCGCGACACCAGTTCAGTCCAGTCCGGTTTGAACCAGACCGTGCCACGACCGTTAAAACGCAAGACGGCTGCATGCAACAGGGCAATAAATGTTAACGCCGTTAATAATATTGTTATTTCACTGCACAAAAGAAATAGGCCTGGCCGAACAGCTTAGTCTCCGCCCAAATGTCGGTCTAAAAACCCGAAACCTATGCCAAAGTTTCATAACAAACCGTTATCTTATTAAACGAATACAAGTAATTTGTTTTGAAACTTTCAATGGAAAAATGAAGCCCGTTCCTTAATCAAGCGTCAGGTATGCGTGAGTTTTGTTGGTTGCCACTTCCGAATCTAATAAGTTTTACCGTAGTTTCCTCTGTACTCGCAAAGCCTGGCAGTTCGACGATAGAGCCATAGAGTGCCCTGTCTCAGATTTGGAGCGTGAGGATCTGGTAGCAGAGAGCATCTCTGGTATTTAGCTGCAAGCTTCTGCACCGGCGAGGACCCGAAACAAGGTTTTCAAATCCGACGAGAAAAAAGCGGTAGCGCGAAGAACACGAGGAGCACGAGCGGACATTCCATCGCTCGAGAAGTATGTTTCGGCGTCTCGCCGCAGTGGGGCGCCCGTTACATGCCTCTTTTAGCGGTGCCTACATGTCTGTCTGTCTCAGGGTGTAGTACATGGCCCGTGAAACGCAACGTAGATGCCGCGAGTGGCGTGGGTTCCGTGCAGGAATTTATATGGCAGATGTGCATGAGCGAAGAAAGACGAAGCTGAGGCGGTACGCTTCTCCGAACGTGCACGTACACTTTTCTTTGTGGTGGTCTTCCCCTCTGTGCCGTCTCGCAGAATGCGCCGCTACTGGTCACAGGCAGCCAGCGATTGTAAGCGTCGCTGTTTCGTGCGCCAAAGAGAGTCGCGCAGACCAGTGGAAAAATCTTATCGAGAAGAAAACGCCTCGCCGAGACATCAGCGGTGGGAGAGACATTTTTAACCGCTTTTTATCTTCGGGACTATGTACATCGTCAATGGCGAAGAGGTTAGACTGCCGCAATATGTTATCAGGTCTTTTTGCGGTATGTTGCTGAATCTGTCTGTGCTTGCTGTGTGTCGATGAAGTGTTACCACTTTTAGAGGTCATGAAGCAGTGAGTTGAGAATATTTTATATTAGGTGTTGGTTTGTGTTCATATTGTATTTAATGCTTCATGTACTCCCAATCGAGGTATTTTTTTTCATAGACTGCCTCAAAAAAAAACAATTTGTTATATGTTCGCCAGTTGCAGTGGCACCTTGGCCGTTCCCAAACGCGCTCGGCCTTGCACCTTACACAACGCTGGTCCCCGCATCAGCAACACGATGACAAAAAACAATACACCAGTTTATTGTTCCTCTCCCCATTAAAAAGTGAGAATTTATTGAGATTTATTAGTCTATTTTTCCTTGTTATATCAGTATCGCGTGGTTTCTTTCGCAGCTATTAAGTGCAGCCTAAGTGATAGTGTTGCTGAACGACCTGTCAGTACTGGGAAGGGGTCGATATTAATCAAATGATCTCCATCAAAAACACGCGAATAATAAAAGTAGAGATAGCACATACACTTAGAGGCATTAGTGCAAAGGAAACACTCAAATTTTTCACATTAGCAATTGTTCTGCGTCGCGAAAAGCTCCAGTCGGACCAGAGTAGTACACGCCGAGCAGCGCCGACGACGAAGCTGACGGGGTACGTTCCTGTAGCAATATCTACGAAGGACGAGATGAGGCTACATGTCCGCTGGGCTCTAGACATGAAGCGCATGTGTCGCCGGCGCACCGTTCTTCTTTGTTCAAGCCTCTTGCCACAGTTCAGGGTCTCAGAAATACAGCGCGCTTGCGTCGTCCTACGCGCAAAAGCTTCACGCGGTGGCCGCCGCTCTTGCCACTACAACTTTCAGAACACCAGAGTAGTTTTCACTTTCGGTACGCGTCCTCGTGGCGATCTGCCAGAGCTTTGTCAGTATAGAGGAGGCTATGTTTTTACATAACATGTGATAAGAGCGCAGCGCAAAAGGAAACGCGCATGGAGGGGAAGTAACAAGCGCTGTCTTGTGTTTGCCGGATTTGTTGCCTTTAAGACCGTCTCATCTGCTGCGTTGCTGAAACCACATCACGTATAGACCCTCTTTACAAGGCCCCCGCCATCTTGATTTGTCATCGCTTCTGGTATGGGCGAAAATACATTGTTTTGCCGTCACCACGCCAATAGAAGGCATTTAAGGATGAAAGTGGCAACCGTTGCAGTGCTGACCAGTGGGTTGTTGGTCATTCATATTAGCGGAAAAATAAAGGCTTAGACAGTGCAGAAGGCGGTAGCGCTGTGTGCGTCTACCGCCTTCTACTCTGTCCTTGTCCCTGCGCTGTTTGTTCTCCGCTAATATGTAACCGCTACCCATTCTAGTTTTGCCTCCGTTCTATTTTTTTAACTACTTACAGGTTCAAACGTTTCATTATTTTTTTTTCGTCGCCCATACTCAAAGGATACGTCTATTAGGTGGCATGGACGAGATTACGCTGAAAAAAGTCGATACAAAATATCAACTAACCCCGGTTCACGAACTTATTTGCATCGTACGCTTAGTGTTGCATGGGCTTACCCCGAACCGGCAGGTAGGGAGGGAGGTTTGCCAGGGTCTTGGGCATCCTCTCTGCTTGCAGAGGTCTTTTCCCTGGACTTCTTGGCGTGGTGATTCCTGTGGCTTTTCGCTACCCTAGTCTTGCGGGAGGATACTCGCTGGCATGAGCGGCTGTTGCCCATGCCAAACTGGAAAAAAGATTCGGATGAATGAGAACTCGAACAAGCTCGGCCTCCGATCTCAGCGTTCGATAGGACACTATGCGTGCACGTGCGTCGCGAACTGCATGCATGCAGGCGCGTGCACGGCGCCCATTATGCTGTTTTCCAAAGCAGACGCCATTGACATAAAGAAGGCGATATTTAAATTACACTAAACCTTTCAGCCAGAGCTTTCTTCAAGCACACACACGGGCGTCTGCTTGAGATGTTGAAGTGCGCGCAATTCGGTGTGACGCCAGCTCGAGCGCGTAGCACCCGGCTGACGCATAGGCTAAGGGTTAGACGCCACATTCTATACGCATACTTCGTTTTCAGCTTGGGTCCAGACGCAGGCGATGCTACAGCGCGAGCTCGGAAGCTTTCTGCATCACCGCTTCGCGCGCTCGTGCAATGCAGCACTGTTCCAGGGCCACGCTCACTACGCTCGTAGCATCGGCGTCTGGACCCAAGCTGAAACGGTATAGTCACGCACCGAGTGCGCCAGTCCGTCGCGTGCTGGCCCATCCAGTGCAACAAGGGATGTCTACACCCTGATGAAGAGAGAACAGAGGCACTCTGGGTAAAGGTAGGGTGTCTACATGCTCGGTCTCTCTCAGGGTGAAAGCATCCTTTGCTGCACTGAGTGGGACAGCGCTGACGCGCTTGCGCACTCGGCGCACTCAGTGGTTCCATTTACATGGACGCGACCGTAACGCATCGAATCGACAATTGACTATTTGGATTGGTAGATAGGTAAAGGAAGGAGAGGTAAGGAGACAGAATGCGTGTGATTTATCGTACTCGCTTCGATGCGATACGATCGCACCCATGGCTACGTTTACATGAATGCGATCAGTAGCGCATCGAAGCGAGCAGAGACCAATCACACGCACCCGATCTCTTTACTTCTTTCTTTACCCATCTACAGCCAATCAAAACATTCAAATGTCGATTCGATACTGCACGGTCGCATCCATGTAAATGCAGCTCATGTAAACCAAGCCAGTGAGTGATTCGTTGCGGTAATTGGTCAAATGTATGTGTCAACACAAGCAGATAAGTGCTCGAGCTGAGTCACGCTTATGCGGAGAGTACGTTGTCGCTTCTTGCGCAGGGATTGCGGTGACGTCAGAACAGACGCCGAGTCCTGATTGGGTTTGATTGGAAGGATAGTGGGCAGACTCTCAATGCTAGATGCCTGGAGGTTCACCCCTATATTCTTTTAATCAGCTAATAGAGCTCGGTGTTCTGGCATCATCGCAACACCTGTGCAAGAAGCGGACGAACTCTCGCTCCGCATTGCGCGCACTCACAAGACACAAAAAAAATTAAACGAGGCGATAAAATGGCTGGAGATGTCACTCACTCTTCGCTGAAATGCGCGTGTGCGTGTGAAGGGCTCTCGCCCGCGGCGGGAGCACTGGCTGATGCGGCGGCGGAAGACACACGCGCTCGGTGGCCGGCGCGCGAGCCCGGCTCTCGGGGGCCTTTGATTTGCGGGCCGGCTCCCGAAGTGGCCGGGCTTCTTTCTGCATTTGCTGCATTGCGGGTGAGCAGTCCGCCATCGAACCTATGGCCGCCCCCCCCCCCCCCCCCGGCCTTAATCCAAAGCGTTCAGCCAGGATTTTTTTTTTTTTGCATTTGCGATGCTTGTTAGGCTCATGTGGCCGTTCGACTGGACTCGACCGATTTCAGCCGCCGGACGCCACACTTACCATCTTCCATCGCGGCTTGGCTCTTGTGCACATACTTCCTTGTGTCCTTTGTGTGTTCTTCGTTCGTTTGTTTTTCCTCTCTCTGCTCATTTTCGCCATGCGTCGCAGAGCACCCGCAAACAATGGCGAAAATCCGGAGAGGGGGCACCGACGTGATGCCGGCGGACCTGACGGCCTGACCGCCAATTCCTCTGCGGCACGGTCGCGCAATGCCTCGGTTCCAGGCTCGACCACGACCCGAAGCGGCATGAACCAGGGCCCCAGGGGGCCGGTCCCATCGTAGACGGGCTACAAACGACAAAGTCCATGGCTACGGCTCATCACCACTGGAAGCGGATCCGCGTTCGCAAAGCGGTTGCGAACGCGGTCGTAGATTCAGTAGACCGCACGCGCACTTGATGTCATCGAGTGCGCGTTGCAATTGTACTGGATCCTTATGCAACCCCGTTCGCAACCGCTTTGCGAACGCGGATCCGCTTCCAGTTTGGATGAGCGGCTAGAGCGGCTTCCGCGCCCCGCCAGGCACAGACGGTGGTGACCGACGGCGGCAGAAGAGATCCCTTTGAAAGTCACGTGCTCATTGTTGGCTAGACTTGAAACGCCGCACAATGCAGCAGAGCAAGCGACGCCTCAAATTGTGAGAGGTAGATTCTAAAACAACTTAAGCCAGAAATGAAGTGTCACTAGGTATTGTTTGTAAAGGTTCCAACATTGGCGGGCCTTTCTCTGTGTCCGCTATTGTGCAGGATTCCATAGCTTCCAACAGAGGGCGCACTTTTGGAAAGGTGTGGATATCACCTGCCGGCGAGCTGCCAAGACGGGTCGCCATGGGCCGCGTGCTAGACGGAGTGTAAGGTGGTGTTCCTGGATTGAGCAAAACGATTTTCTGTCTATATCTGCCTTGCATCTTAACAATTGGCGACGAGTGGAATAATCTGTGGGAATAATGGCAATGGCCGCATCATGCCAAAGCTGCTTTTCGCTGTGCGTAGATGGCCAGAGTGGAACGAGTACGTCCATAGTTTCGGAGAAATATTTAATCGGAAACAGCGTGGAAGGTGGGAAACGCATAGCGTGGTGTATGCTGAGCGGTTGTGAACATGCTAACCCACTCTCCCTTTCGCTGGTTCTTGGCGCCCACGAGCCCGTTGAGCGCACGTCTCGGTGAAGCAGCTCGGTGGCTCGGCGTTATGAGCACCATTCGCCTGCCGCGGCCATCGATCTTTGCGCAGCGGTTAACAATTCGCACAGAGAAGAGCGGCGAAACTGTGAGCGAATTTGTAGCCGGGCAGTAATACGTAACCGGAACGAAGTGGCT
>JAZHYW010058089.1:0-20379 GCA_037355805.1 Ixodes ricinus
ATTTATTTCTATCAATTTTCTCTTCTGCAAAATTGGTCTACTTTTTGGTCTTCTGTGTCTTTGAAAAATGTCAACATTTTTTATAAAAGACATTCGTAAAGTGATAAGAACGTTCCATAGCCGCATTCCTTATTAAATTTCAGTCAGGAAAAGTGAAGAACGAGCCTTCCCTATATTGCCATTATCAAACGATAGATTGACTAAAATGGAATTTATACCAAAAAGTGTAACGAAGAAAAATGCATTCAAAGTGCTCCAAACCCTAGGTTTTCTTTAGCTTCAGGGGACAGAAAATAGTTTATAAAAAATAACTATGCAGTGTAAACTAGTAAACATTTCTGAAAATACTCTCTAGATGTTGGTGGATGTAAATATGTAATTTTTCAAAATCAACGTTTTTTGCAGAATTTTTTTTCTGGGTATTTTGCCCCTTTAACCAAATAGTTCCCTGTCGAGAAGACACCTGAAAGCCTGCTGTGAGGTTTTCTAACCTTCAGTACTGGCTGCACCTAAAAGCGAGGCAGTGACGTGTGTGGTGCCCCTTGTGCCGCAGTCTCTGCACCTCGTCCACTGGCACACTTCAAACCGTGCTCTGCAGCCGACCCACTCTGCACCCAGCTTTCGGCAAACTGCCACCTTGATGAGGCGAGCAAGGGCCCGAACACCCATGTAGCGGCTGACATGGTAGCCGTCCCTTGCATAATAGTGTGCCTTCAATTCTTTCTTGTCGAGAAAGAACACCTGCAAGAAACATACAGAAAATATGCGGGTACTGTGCTAAAATAATCTACACATGAGTAGTTAGACTTCGAGATTCTAGATCACTATCTTCGTAATTCGGCATGGCTTTAGGTGGCTCCTGCCCAGTGGCGGCTGTTTTAGGGGGCAAAACACATGCCTTGCCCACCGACTTTGAAAACTGGGGGCAAGCACCCCCTTGCCCCCCGGATGGTATGCCCATGGGTTCAAATCGCCTAAAATATGTTTGCAGTCAACCAAAATCGTTTCTTCGCGTAATAAGTTTATAGTTTCAAAAACGGTTATGGTAGATAGTTTATCTAAAACAACAAATATTCAACAACAATAAATTGAGGTTGACAACCTTTGCATCAGCCACTTCAGTCTAAAAGGTTTCACACGACCTACACTCAGAAAGCCACTAGTGGTGAATAAATTAAATATAAGTACTTATGCTAGAAGTAAATGTGTTTCGTCAGACACTTCATTAATACGAGCTTATGATGTTAAGGAAAACATGTCACATTACCCATGTGTGGGCTGTTTCGCTGCTGTGTACTTTTTAATGCGATAGTGGTAAGGAGCTCGTGTCGCAGAAAAGCTGACGTCTGTGGCATGTCCCCGCAGGGGGCACCTGTGAAAGCAGGTGTTTGGAGAGTGGCGTCTCCACGGACCCCGAGCCATGCGGGTTCGCCCGCCCACGTCTGGCTGTGCGTGGCTTTCCCGTGTCTGGGGAAAAGGGCATCCTGGTGGTTGAGCCGAGCCCGGGGTAGGTTTGGACCCTTCGGGGCCCCCCGGGTGAGGCAATACACCACTTCGGCCCCCGCTTCTCATAGACGGGAGTCCTGGTATGGCCCGGCCAGGATGATTCAGTCTAGTCGCCACTTCTACTATCCCCTCCCTTCTTTCACCCTTGTCTTCTCCTTCTTTTCACTCTTCTCATTTCTCTTCTTTCCTTTTTCAACTTCTTTGGCGGCAAGGGCTAACCTTGGGTGGCGACAGACCCCTTGTCCGAAACCACACTTGGTTATAGTACCTGGGCAGTGCTAATAGTTTAACGGTTCCAGCAAAGCCCTTTTGTTATGGTCCGTTAACTATTCCCTTGTTGGGCTCCGTGGTGGGCGGCACACCACAGGTTCTGAAAACTTTCCGCCTCTTATGGCTCCCTCCCTCTCTAAACCCGGTTCCAGGCAGGCATCCAAACGGCCCTGTCCGGAACAAGTCATCGCCAAAGCACCAGAAACAGAACACTTCGTAAAGTTTTTTGTAGTTCACTCTGAAGACGATCAACGCCCTGCCGCCAAGCTGTCTCCGTTCATTGTTGCCAAAGTTCTTGAGCACTTGATCGGACACTCCTACCAAGCAAAAAAGCTGCATTCTGGGGACCTTCTTGTTGAGGTCACCACACAAGCACAAAGTGTGGCCATACAAAAGATGAAAAGCATCGTCGATACCCCCGTCACGGTAACGCCGCACAGGACGTTGAACACTGTGCGTGGTGTCATCTCCGAAGAAGACCTCCTAGGTGTAAGCGAGGATGAGATTCTTGAAGGCCTACATAACTCGGGTGTCACTGCAGTAAAGCGGATTATACTTCGACGCGAGGGTCAGGAGATCCCCTCAAAGCATCTTATTCTTTCCTTTGAACGGCATAGTCTTCCAGCAACAGTGAAGGCAGGCTATCTCAACTGCCGTGTCCGTCCTTATGTGCCGAACCCCCAAAGGTGCTTCAGGTGCCAACGGTTCGGGCATGGGTCTAGGAGCTGCCGTGGAAGAGAGATCTGCGCCAAGTGTGGCAGCAACGAACATGTCGCAGACATCTGTGAAAACACTGTGTGTTGCTCCAACTGCAAGGGCACCCATGCAGCGTACTCTCGTGTTTGTCCCCTATGGAAGCAGGAGAAGGAGATCTTGAGCTTGAAGGCTAAAGAAAACATTACATACCTTGAGGCCAAGAAACGCTGGTCATTCCTTGCACAAGGCTCGTATGCCGACGTGGCGCGCCGGGGTCCTGCGCCACGTATGGAGTCGAGGGCAACCCAGGTCTTGCTCGAAGACCTGGCTGCCGCCCTCAGGACCCCAAAGTCTACCCAGGGGCAGCGGGCTCCCTCTCTTCGCGGAGAGGGTTCGCCAGCTGCTCCCATGTCCCAAGACAGGCCAGCGCCTGCTGCGCCTGTACAGTCCGCGCGGTCTCCTACCAGGGAGAAAAAGCGAGGCCCTCGGCCTCACTCTCTGGAGAGACCGCCAGCAACTAAGGAGCTGCATGGTCCTCATGCAGCTTCTGTAACACAAAAGGAGGCGGAGCAGATGGACGGGGTGGAATCCCTCCCAAGTACATCTGCCACCCTCCCGTCAGGTTCTGGCCGCGGCCGCAGGTTAGGTTCTCGCAGCTCCGAACCTTCCAGGCCGGCAAGCAAGCCTGCTTGCGGAGCTCAGGAGGGCGGGGCTCCTGCCCTGTCCACCTCCCCATCTACCCCTGGGTCTGACCAGGAGGAGATGGAATGGCAGGATCCGAAGACCAAACAAAAAACTAAAAAACCTGTGATCCCTCCGAAGTGATTACACTTCTTTCACTCTTTACCCCTGTGTTCGTAATTTTATATCTTTATAATGGTTTCAGTGCTAATGCAGTGGAACTGTCGAGGGCTCCTAAGTAACCTGGATGATGTGGAGTTTTTGCTGGAGGAACACAAGCCACGTGTCCTTTGCTTGCAGGAAACTCATTTAAACCCCAGCCATACCAACTTCCTCAGACGGTACCAGGTATTCCGTAAGGATCGTCCGTGCTCTGTCAGTTCTTCTGGAGGAGTTGCGGTAGTTCTCCCGAGAGAAGTGCCCTGTGTACAGGTTCCACTGTCTACCTCACTCGAAGCAGTGGCTGTAAGGTTCATGCTTCACAAAGCTCTGACAGTGTGCTCTTTATACTTACCACCATCCTTTACTTTGAAATCTTCAGATTTTAATTCGTTTTTAGACCAGCTTCCTGAGCCATTCCTTTTGATGGGCGATTTTAATTGCCACAACCCTCTATGGGGGAGCACACGTCGTGACATCCGAGGGAAAATTATTGAGACTGTCTTATTCTCGCGAACACTTTGTCTTTTTAATACTGGTGAGCCTACCTTTTTTAGCTGTCAGCACCTTTCTTCATCATGCATTGATCTTTCCATCGGGACTGCCACACTTTTTCCTAACTTTTCATGGCATGTGGATCCTAACCCATACGGTAGCGACCATTTTCCCATTATTTTAAAGTGCACTGCTCCTTCATCCTCTATCATGACACGTTCGCCACGCTGGAAAGTGGACCAAGCAGACTGGGCCATGTTTGAAAGTTCATCTGAGGTTAACCCTGAAACCTTAGTTGGCTTGGATGTGAATGATGCCTGCAAATTCCTTACTGACTCTATAGTTGAGGCAGCTCATAAAGCTATTCCGCAGTCTTCTACACGCCTTCCTGTTAAGCCGAAACCTTGGTGGACTAAAGAGTGCAGTGAGACTCGGAAAAAACAAAATTGTTCATGGGATGTGCTACGCCGCTACCCGACGCCTCCAAATGTCTTAGCCTTCAAACAGGCTCGGGCGAAGGCTCGATATGTTCGTCGTCAATCCAAAAAGACGACATGGAAGAAATACACCTCCTCCGTTAATAGTCACACCAGTGTAAAAGTTGTCTGGGAAAAAGTGCATAAGATTAATGGGGATTATCGAGCCTTCTCCATACCGCTTTTTGTCCTGCCAGGTGGTGTACTGCCTAGCCTTGAGCAGCAGGCCAATATCCTAGGGGAGCACTTTGCATCTGTATCAGGTTCATCACATTACTCAGCTGCATTTTTAAAGCATAAGAGTGTTATAGAGAAGAAGAAAATAAATTGCTCTGGAGGACTACGAGAACCCTATAATAGACCATTTAGTTTTCGAGAGTTGCAGGCAGCGTTAAATAAAAGTAAAAATACGTCCCCGGGACCAGATCGAATTCACTACTGTATGCTCAAGCATTTGCATTCCAATACCCTGCAGGCGCTTTTAAACTTTTTTAACCAGATCTGGAGAGAAGGTGTCTTCCCAGATTCTTGGAAAAGAGCTGAGGTTATCCCGCTCCTCAAGCAAGGAAAAGATCCATCATTACCCTCAAGTTACCGGCCCATAGCCCTCACCAGTTCTTTGGGGAAAACCTTCGAACGGATGGTAAACTCAAGATTGGTCCATTTTCTAGAGGAAAATAACCTCCTCGACAAGTTTCAGTGCGGTTTCCGTGCCCACAGATCAACGGTGGACCACCTAGTCCGACTTGAGAAAACTATTCGTGAGGCTTTTGTTAATAGACAACATTGTGTTTCTGTCTTTTTTGATATAGAGAAGGCTTACGACACAACATGGAGGTATGGAATCTTGAACGATCTTGTCTCGTATGGAATTCGCGGCCGAATGCTCTCACTCATCAAAAGCTTCTTGGAAGACAGATACTTTCATGTTAAGCTTGGGACAACCTTCTCTCGAAGTTTTGTCCAAGAGAATGGAGTTCCACAAGGTGGTGTCCTTAGCGTAACACTATTTTTAATAAAAATGAACTCTATTGCAAAGTCTATCCCACAATCACTTTCCTATTCTCTTTACGTGGATGACTTGCAGATCTCTTGCTGTTCGTGTAACATTTCGCTCTGCGAGAGACAACTTCAGCTGGGAATTAATAGTCTGATGAGGTGGGCTGATGCCAATGGGTTTAGTTTTTCACCAGAGAAGTCAGTATGTGTCAACTTTTCATTACGTAGAGGCATGATCCTAGAGCCTAGTCTGACCTTAAGGGGGCGGGCAATTCCTGTTCGTAATGAACACAAGTTTCTAGGAGTGATATTTGATAAAAAGTTGAATTTCCGTAGTCATGTACTTTACCTGAAACAGAAATGCTCAAGGTCTATGAACCTCCTAAAGGTGCTTTCACACAAGTCTTGGGGTAGCGATCGGGAATGCCTCCTTCGTCTCTATCGCTGCTTGGTTCGTTCGAAATTGGATTATGGATGCGTAGTGTATGGATCTGCACGTCAATCTACCCTTCAGATGTTGGACCCGATCCACCATCAAGGTCTGAGGCTTTCCACTGGTGCTTTTCGGACGTCCCCTATTCCTAGCCTATACGCTGAGAGTAATGAATATTCACTTGAAAAAAGGCGATTTTATTTAGGCTTCCAGTATGCGTTAAGAATTCGCTCTATCCCTTCTCATCCGATCCAGGAAGCAATTCAGGATTCTCGCTATGAAACTACATTCCAGAACAAGCCATCTGTCGTACCCCTTTTACGCAGAGAATTAAAGCATGTTCACAGGCGTACAACCTTGACACTTTCAGCCTAGTTGCCCAACTTCCACTGGCAGTAGCTCCTTGGGAGTGCGTAGCACCCAAAATCAATTTCACTCTGATCAAGTATAATAAGCGGCAAACTCCTGTTGCTGCCCTGCAGCAGGAGTTTTCCCAGGTTGCTTATACGTACAGCGACTGTAGGAGCTTCTTCACGGATGGTACTAAGAGTGATTCTGTTGTTGGTTGTGCTGCTATAAGCGAGACATGGAAGGTTGTTAGGCGTCTTGATGCCAGAGCCTCAATCTTTACTGCAGAATTATATGCTTTAATTTTAGCCGTTGAATTCATTATAGAAAACTCTATCCAGTATTCTGTTATCTACTCTGACTCTCTCAGCGCATTAAAGGCGCTTTCTTCTTTGGAAGTACCAAAGAATACCTTCGTTACTAGGCTCCGGAACATTGTGCACAATGCAGCAAAATCACACCTACACATCAATTTTTGTTGGGTGCCTAGTCATGTCGGTATTCAGGGGAATGAAGAGGCTGATAGAGCTGCCAGTACGTGCATTGAGAGGCAAGTGGATATCAAGTGCATTCCATACACTGACTACAAACACAGTCTTAAAAGAGCAATCCAGAAAAACTGGCAGGTAGAATGGGACACGGAAACACACAACAAACTTCATTGCGTGAAACCTACCCTACGGGAATGGGCAAGTTGCCGACACAGGGAGCGCTTCTTTGAGGTTGTGCTCTGTCGTCTAAGATTGGGACACACCCATCTCACGCATGGGTACCTCCTACGGGCAGAGGCAGCTCCAAAATGTGAGCACTGTAACGAGTCGTTGAGTGTCATGCATATTCTTATCACATGTCCTAAGTACCATCACGAACGCACCATTTTTTCTCTACCTTTTTCCGCAATCACGTCCCGTTTCACCCGGCATTATTATTGGGCGACGAACCTCTTGTGCCGCACCATCAAGTTTTTAAGTTTTTAGATAGCATTGGCATCCTACACCGGCTATGAATTTTAGTTTGTTCTCATTTCTATTACGTTTGTCTGAAGATTAGCGGAGCATCGTTAAAAATGTCTGGAGGCCTTAATAGGCCCATATCGTGTAGAGTTTCAAACATTCATTCCCCATAGTTTTAATAGAACTACCTACTATAGGTCTTTTCAGTATTAATTGCCTTTAACTTACCCTTTGTTTGGCACACTATGGCCTTAGTTGCCGCTGTGCCATTAAACACCTAATCTTCTTCTATTCTGTGGCATGACGGGAAATTCCTGATTGGTCGATAAGGTCATGACGTCACAGTCACATGACCTCGCGAAGGAATTTCAAACAACGCACAATGTGAAATGAAATTGATTAAAACATGACATGTCATGTGCTGCATGTCTCAATTGATTTAACTTTATAAATTAATTCATTTATCTTAAAGAAAAAAATTGTAAGAATTTTAGGCGGCATTCGATTCCACGACCCTTCAGTTGCCAGCCAGACTCGCTACTGACTAGGTTACGCAAGGCTTGCTCGCACAGCTTCGGAATGAGCGAGAGTTTATACGTTTATATGCCTCCCCATTAAATGGAAGTGAGGCGACAGGACAATCGAGAGATGTGATAGCGTCTCCGAGCATGAGAATCGGATGAGAAGGCGATGTGGGCGGGGCCCGATAATGGTATCATGTTCCATTCTTAAAGACTGTTGCAGCTAATTACAAAAAAAGACACAAAAAAACCCAAAGCCTGAGCTGTCGATGAAATGATTTGTTGATAAAACAGTCTGTCGCTGAAACATAGCGTGTCGATGAAACGTTGTTTGATAAACTGATTGCCACGGTTGCCACCGCTCTTGAGGTGGTTTTTGGAACATTACAATAATGTTCCACGTGGAAAGTGCCCTTTTTGCTTTTGCTACATTCAAAGTTTATATTACTTTTTATTTGTTGAGGCAGAGCTTGGTTTTGAAGAAACAGCGCGAAAAAATGACAAAAGATATTGCAAAAAGCCTTGTGGAGCCTGCCTCTTACCTACCGGATATGCTTTCTTTTTCTGGTTGACTGATAGATGTATGAGAGTACAATTATGTTTCAGTACTGAAATATTTTCTGCCACGATTTTAAGCTCGATTTAAGATTAGCCATTTACATCTACGATTTCTAGGCTGGAGAGGAGGTTTCAACATTTTAACAAAAACAGGGTGGGGACGAGAGGGGCGCACAGATATAAAAGAGAACATACTGTTTATTTAAGCCTTAAAGGGGCCCTGCAGGGACTTTTTTACTGGTTTTTAATTTGCACCGATCCTAAGGCCACTGAACGTAGTAACTTAATGAAGCCTTTCTTTTCTCGAATTTTGCTTTATTTTAAAAGTTATAGGCAAATTAAAATTACAATAACAAGCAAAAAATAACCTCCTTCATGACGTCGTAGGTCCTGGCTTGAGTGGCCGTGAACTAGAGGAGGGCTAGTGAGCTCAGCGAGCGCTCACGGCTGCCGCACTCCGTGTAAATGGCTCGATAGGGTGCCACTAAAGCATGTTCTGGATAGGCTGTACGAAGCGGGCAGTCAGGGCGGCTCGCATTGCATTTGCTGCGCGATTAAGCCCTAATTCGACATGACACTTCGTTGGCCACAAACGACAGCAAACTCGGGGTAAAGATCAGTACAAAACGGGAGCCACTTCGCACTGCCATACTGCCAAAGGGCCAAACCGCAAGCCAAAGCTGCTCGCCGAAGGCCTCCGGAATGCTCGGAACCGGTCAGATCCTCGACTTCAGCGCCGCCGCGTACATCCGGGACCTTTCTACGCTCGCCGGTGCCTGATCCCACTACACCTTTCTAGTATACGCCGCCTTTTCCACCGCTTGGTGGCTGGTATGTCAACAAGTCATTTCTTGTTTCCGTACATTATAAACTGCATCTGTTTCTTTTCTGATCTAAAATACTGAACAAAATCTACCTTTATAAATAATTGAAACGGCTGGCGCCACTTATTATTTGTATTTCGACTAAAAAGAAGCTTTTAGCGGCTCTGACCAGTAGAAAGGCCAGGACCTAACACGTCACGATGTCCTCACATATTGCGTGCTTTCGGCACCGCGGGTGGCCCCCGTAGGTGGAGAAGGTTTTCGCATCGTCCGGTTAAAGTATGACGCACTGATATTTAGTTACTCTCTCCGGTGCCCGCTGGCTTGCCCAAACCTCAAGAGACGTGGAAACCGCAAAACAGGTAGACGCTTAAATATGATTGCAGGGCCCCTTTAACGCTGCTGATACCCATGCAGGAACGCCGTAGCAACCTCAAAACCGAGCCCCGAGCTAGGCCACAAACTTGAGCTTACGTCTGGTTTGATGACGACGACGTCGTCCATATACCGCACCCCTCTCTCCAGGCGACGGTTGAGCACCTTGCGCCTGGTCTCCGCCTGGGCGTCCACCCAACACCGTGGCAGCACCTTGAACACGAACACCGTGGGGCTAATTGTCCTCATTAGCTCCACGAGGTTCTACAAAGAAAACAATGTGATCGATCAGAAGTGGCCATTCTACAGCGTGGGTGGAATCGGTAGAATACATTTTAACTGACCGCAAAAGTTGGCTTCTCAACGCATCGCGCTGCGACTTATTCATTCATTCGTTTATTGTACCCTTAAGGGCCCTTCTTCAAGGGCATTACATAAGGGGGGATCATACATGAAAAAATACAAAAACAAAGCACCAGGTGTTGCAGCTAACAATGCTGCGCTTGCATAAGATGTGAAAAAATACAATGATTGATTCTCAGTAAAAACGTGAAATTATAGCATCACGAAACTAGGTGGGGTCATCAATGGCCACTATATCAGGTGGCAGGTTGTTCCAGTTTATGATGGTCTGTGGGAAGAAAGATTGGTTAAAATAATTAGTGCGACCAGTGATCCGCGACACATGGCGTGAGTGGTTTAGCCGTGATGATGATCTGCTAGGAGGAAGAAGCAGTGAGGAACGTAGTATTGGGTGAAAATGGTAAACCTTATGAAACAAACTTAAGCGTGTTATTTTACGTCGTACATTGAGAGTTTGGATATCGAGCTGACGTTTGAGAGATGAAACACATAGTCGTTGGGAAATAGTCGTTTAGGATAAATCTAACAGCACGATTTTGGATGGACTCAAGATGGCTGATGAGATAGGCTTGGTGTGGGCTCCAAATGGCTGATGCGTATTCCAATTTCGGTCGCACATATGTTTCGTAGGCCAATTTTCGTAAGTGAGAGGGCGCTTCTTTCAAATTTCGTTTGATGTACCCCAGAGTCCGGGAAGCTTCTGCCACAATAGTTTCGATGTGGTTATTCCAGATTAGATCACTTGTCAGCGTTACACCGAGGTATTTATAATAAGATGTAGAGTCAACTAGGTCGGAGCCAATAAAATATGAAACGTTGCTTGTTGTTTTTTCCGAGTAAAGCGAACCAGCTTGCATTTTGACATATTCAATGACATAAGCCATTTGGAGCACCAAGCATAAATTAAACTTAAATCACTTTGAAGCTGAAGATGGTTATTGTGAGAATTAATTTTGCGATACAGAACACAGTCATCCGCGAAGAGACGGATGCTAGACGTGATTGAGTTAGGTAAATCGTTAATAAATATTAGAAACAGTAAAGGTCCAAGCACGGATCCCTGAGGAACCCCAGAAGTGATGCGACTGCAGTTTGATTTATGGTTGTTAGCAACAGTGAACTGGGTACGAGAAAAAAGAAAGTCACGTATCCAGGAGACAACAAGAGGGTCAATGCCAAGACAAGAAAGTTTATCGATTAGGCGATGATGAGGAACCCTGTCGAATGCCTTCGAGAAATCAAAGAACAAGGCATCTGTTTGGCTTAGTGAGTCAGTATTAGTGAAACGTTCATGAGTGAACTCTACAAGTTGCGTTTCGCACGAGAAGCCCCTCCGAAAACCATGCTGGCGATTGTAAAAAAAGTTATTTTCTTCTAGGTGGGAAATAACGTGAGAAAATATTGTCACGAATGACAAGTGACGAGGCGGTGAATAACTGAGTAAACTAAACGTTTAATCGGGCGAACTTGTGCCCAAAAATAAAGAAGGAAACAAAAGATAACAGTAGAGCGTCGCGGGCGTCGAAGTCGGCGAAAGAGCAGAGTCGAACGCTGGGGCGAAACTGACTGCGGCTCGCCACGTGGAGCCCCTTATGTACATGCGTGGGCTTCTGGAATAATCGGCGTAGAAAGTTCGTCGCGTGGAACATTCGGACCTCGAACAAGCGACAGGATTCTAGAATTTACCAGAATACTACTTTGCAGGAATAAACAAAGATCCGACAAAAGATCCGCCGGTCCCAGGAATCGAACCCTGGCCTTTCGCGTGGGAGACAAGCGCGATAACCGTTAGGCCACGCGCGCGCTGCCTGATTGGCCAGCTGTGCGCGCGGCATTACTCCCCCTTTAAAAAGTGCATCGCCTCGATGCAACACAAAACAAAACATAACAAAGCAAATAAAAAGGGCGGTAAACTAAAGAGTCATTTGGAACACACAAAGTCCACAGTCCTATCGGGCGTAGTACGGCTTCATGCGCACGACGTGGACGACTTCTGGTCGTGGAGGCCGGCGTGATGAAGTCCGTGTTCCGTCGGGCATCACCTCGTAGTTCAGATCTCTAATTGGACGAAGTACCTTGTAGGGTCCGAAGTACCGTTTTAGGAGTTTCTCGCTGAGACCACGGCGGCGAATCGGTGTCCAGACCCATACCCTGTCTCCGGGCTGGAAGTGGACGTCCCGACGACGAAGGTTGTACCGGGTAGCGTCGACACGTTGTTGATCTTGAATTCGGAGTCGGGCGAGCTGGCGAACTTCTTCGGCTCGTTGAGCAACCACCTGGGCGTCGGGGCCCCCATCGTCGGCTGGTTCATGGGGTAGCATCGCGTCGAGCATGGTCGTTACTTTCCTGCCATGCACCAGCTGGAACAGGGTTACTCCTGTGGTCTCTTGCACTGCCGTGTTGTAGGCAAATGTAACGTAAGGCAACACCTCGTCCCATGTCTTGTGCTCCACGTCGACGTACATGGAGATCATGTCGGCGATGGTTTTGTTGAGTCTCTCTGTCAGCCCGTTGGTCTGCGGGTGGTACGCCGTGGTACGCCGATGGCTGGTGTGGCTGAGACGAAGGATTTCTTGCGTCAGCTGGGCCATGAACGATGATCCACGGTCGGTAATGAGGATTTCGGGGGCGCCGTGCCGGAGGACAATGGACTCGATGAAAAACTTGGCGACTTCCACAGCCGTACCTGATGGAAGGGCTTTCGTCTCGGCGTACCGTGTGAGATAATCTGTGGCGACGATTATCTAGCGGTTTCCCGACGTTGACGGCGGGAAAGGGCCAAGTAAATCCATTCCGATCTGCTGGAACGGCGTAGACGGGGGAGCAATCGGATGCAGATGTCCTGACGGCTTCGTCGGCGGTTTCTTGCGTCGCTGACACTCGTGGCATGATCGAGTGTAGAGGTGAACGGTCTTCGGTAGCCTTGGCCAGTAGTATTTTTCTCGAATCCTGGCGAGTGTCCTGCTGTAGCCAAGGTGCCCAGCCGTTGGGTCGTCGTGACAGGCTTGGAAGATCTCCTCTCTAAGGTCGGCAGGGATTACCAGCAGCCATGGCGAGCTGTTGTCGCTGAAGTTCTCCTTGTAAAGAACATCTTTTCGGAGGACGAAGGTCGGCAGGGCTCTTCAAGAAGACACGGGGGATAGTACCCCCTCGTCCTTCGAGGTGCTTGATTAGGGCGCGCAACTCAGGATCGTCTCTTTGACGTCGCGCCATGCCGTCGGTGTTCACCGCGCATAGGAAGCACTCGTCGTCATCGTCGTCGTGGCTTCCGGGGAATGTATCGACAGGGGCTCTGGACAAGCAATCGGCGTCGCTGTGCTTGCGGCCTGACTTGTAGACCACAGTCATGTTGAGCTCCTGCAGTTGAAGGCTCCATCGAGCGAGACGTCCTGAAGGGTCCTTTAGGTTCGCAAGCCAGCAGAGCGAGTGGTGGTCCGTGACAACCAGAGTGTCGAACCGGAACCGAACCGAACCGAAAACCGGAACCGAACCGTTATTTTTAGCCAAACCGGAACTGAACCGAACCGAAATCTTCGCCGCCATCTTGGAACTGAACCGGAACTGAACCGGAAAAAATATAACGGTAACCGGTTCAAAACGGTTCACGGCAATATTTTTGATTACAAAATGAATGTTTGAGACACAAAATTTGGCAGCTGTATTTATAAGTAGTAATCAAATTGTCTATGCCGAATTGCATGTATGAGAAATTGCAGGTTTTCGTGGCGCTCTTATATTGGCACTATGATTAATCATCTGTCACGTGGCCACGTGACGGTCTTGCTGTCAAGACATGCTGTCAAGTAATGTCACGTCATGTGGTCCCGTGACGTAGTCACGTCATTCACCGAGTCAAGTAAGACGGGCCAGGGAGGAGGAAGCAGACGGAACGCTAAAGAAAGGAGGTTTCCCCCTCTTCTTTAGCGTTCCGTCTGCTTCCTCCTCCCCGGCCTAGATTACCCTCGCCCTACCTTCTTGAGTTGCAACGAACGCCGTGACGTCACATGGCATCACTTCTTCTCACCGCGAGTCACATGACACCGTGATGTACTCGATTGTCATGAGAATGAGTCGAGCGCTCGGGTTTATGACAATCAGCCTCGCAAAACATTCGGGTAATGGCTCGTGTTTGATCAAAGATGAGAATAGCCGAGCTCTAGCGATGTCTAAAGCTCAACCCATGCTTTGTTGTTTGCCAACCCCAGCGCATGACTATGATAAACACTGAGGGTATATAATCAGCGTCAGACCACTTGGCCGCTTGTTCTAATATTGAGTTAAGCAAGGGAAAGCTGTTTTTATACTTTACTTGTTTTCGTCTGCTATTGAGCGGAGAGGAAAACTATAATGAGTGTTTTTGCAAGTTATCATACGTCAGGCATTAGCTCTTAGCGGTATTTATTGAAAGTACAAAAATAGTTGCACGACCCAGTTTACATGTATACATCACTGAAGCACCCAAACATGTTTTCGTTTTTGCTGAACGGTTTCAGAAAGCTCTCCCCGATAATAGAAGTATTGGAAGTACTAAATGTGACTTATTAATGCGACGATAGATAAAACTACAAATTTGTACAAGAGCAATACATAAAAGAAAATCTTAGTGGCTTTAGGACAGCCGAGCAGTGGTGGCCGCTCTAAATCTCACAGGAGTGTAGTTCTCAAGTTCTTCCCCAAACTTTGACCACGTCCGTATTTTGTTTGAACTTCACAGTTTTTAAGTGCAACAATAAAAAAAAATTGAGGATTATTGTTCAAAAATGACACAAATACAATCGTCGAATTAACACGCCAAAACGCAGGAAAAATAAGTATTCTCTAGGAGAGCATCGAAAAAGATTTTTAAAAAAGGAGGTGGGGATGTAAAAACATGCTGTGTTGTAAAGGTTCCTCTGCTCCGCATTTTCGGCACAGACCAGAAAGCGTGGTCCCGGAAAATACTTTGTTAGCAAAAACACTGCTGTCAGAAAGCGCGTTTTCGTAGTGCCAGACGCTCGCGCCGTTCCTCACAACGCTGCTCCAAGCAGGAACAATATGTGTCTGCATTGAGCGCGAACCTTCTGCAGCGTGCAATTTGCACAACCGAATTTGATTTTCTCAGCAAGAAGAAATCGCAATGACCACCGACATAGAGTGCGATGACCGCGCGCACAAACCATGTTAAACAGTTCATGTTTCTGGTGAAATACGATGTTCTCAACACTATCAAAAGTTGATGTCCAAATTGTAAAGTTGTGCACTATATATCACTCCCGTGATGATATGCGGCAGCCTAATAAAATGTTATAACGCGCATGACTGATAAAGCACTGAGTTGCAAAGTGAGGGCCCAAAACAAGTTCACGAAAAACCGAATATAGCATTAGCTTCCCGAGACAGTATTTTGGGAAATTTTGAGCTCGTGCAAGGAGATGTCCAAATCTGACTTATATTAGAAATTAATTGTCTGTCCTTCGCGCCATTTAAATGTAATTAGGAATATCATTGCATGCATCTCCATGTATTTATCTTGGCAGTAAGGTGTTGTGTATGGGATTAGTTTGAAGAATACCATTTCGTATTTATCTTTCAGCACATTTCGCGTATTTGTCTTCAGAACTATTATGTGAGCTCACAGTTCTTTTTTGGCATATCCCGCAACCCGGTGTTTCACAATCAGCGAACAAAAAGAACGTTTCCGCCGACTCAACCACTGGCGTTTTCGAGTATTGTCCTCCCGTGTCAGTCTCAAGCGGTTATGTGAACCTCATGCAGTGAAATTTATTGATGAAAATAAAAACATATTTAAGCATTGACTGACGATTTGACAACCTAAAGAAAGAACCGATCACCTTAAAGATATACATCATAAGTACATGCACCCTCAAATTATCTTAAATATGCGCTGCTAATGTTTTCCGGCGTTTTTCTCTGATTTTGAAGCTGCTTTAAATAACTGTTTCTGACACATATTGAACATCTCAAACATATAGAGGTCTGTCATTGCATCTTTTATGTGATGAACCACACATTTATGTGAATGTGGAAGTGCTGGCGGTAATCCGTTACAAATGACAGCGTTACCGGTACGCGTTACTTTTTCGGTAACGTAGTAACGTACACTCGTTACTTTTTCAAATCAGTAACGGGTGACGTACATACGTTATTTATTTCAAGTAACGGGTAATGCAGTTACGTTACTCCTTGAATCTTCTCAAAAACTGAGGGAAAAAAAGTACACTTAAATTTGTTTTGTGTGTGTTTCTATACTTCGTGTTACCTTAAGTCCAGATGCAGCCGACACTACGAGTTGATGTTACCAATCAGACAGAGTCAAAATGCCACCATAATAGTGTTCGCCGTGTTCCTGAACGTTTTCGATCATCGCTGAACCAATCACAAACATAAAAGACCCAGTGACTTTCGCTTTTGAAGCTGCTTGATTAGTCCCATCAGCTCGTAGCGTCGGTTGCCTCTGGACTTAAGCTGAAACCAAGTATAGGCGCCAAGTCATTACTTGTTGCACTCGTTCCACATACCTTCAAAATTTTGCCCGTCTTTTCCCCACGCAAAAAGTCCCACTTCAGCAAAAACCCCGGCGCCCGCGCCCTTTGTCCCAGTGTCAAAAAACGCTGTCGCAAAAAATAAACAAACTGCTTCCGTCAATCTATATATAAAAAGTAACGTGTATTACTTTTTATTGGTAACGGTAACGCATTTCTTTTATTTTGAACTTACGTAGGTCAGTAACGCGTTCCTTTATTTTGCGAGTAACCAGTAACGTATTCGGTTACTTTTTTTCGGTAACGCCCACAACGCTGGTCTGTGGGCTCGACAAAAACAAAGTACACAGGGTAGCGTGGCGGAACTATGACGATTATGCACGCAGACCGCCAGAAAGTGTCCATTTAAGTAGCTGCAATGTCGAGAAGAGTATGAAATAATACTTTGTTCTATTTAACAACAATTCACCAACTAGCAAGGGTTAGGCTTACTTGCAAACTGAATTAACCTGCATTTTGTCAGGACCAAACCTCAAATGCCAAGTTATGCCGAAAATATTCACTTGGGTACGCGCTATTTTAAGTCAAACTCGATCTGAGTACGAAGGTGCGTATATATTAGAGTGGACAATTTTGATCATCCTTTTCTGCATGATTATTCGCCTGCGTCACGGTGCTGAATGAAAACAATGTTTTTTCAGGAAGACAACCGTTGCGATTGCCACTCAGTGTTTCTAAAAAAATTAGACTGCAAGGGCTTGTCCGAAGACTTTCGTGACAATTTGAATATATTATTGCTTTTAGCTAAGTTGCGTCGTCATCATATCTATTGTGAAACGTATTTCATAAACTAGATTTCACGATATATATGGCAAGGAGATGCCCATTGCATGATTTTATGCACCGTAATTATTTCCTAACTTCAAGAGCACAACTAGGATTTATCTTTTAATATTGCGACGCAAAGTTGTACCAATTACGGGTATTTTAGGCGACCTACCAGACTGATAACCTTTGGAGTAGAGTAAAATTTACGCAACTGAGGTGAACAAATACGGTAGGTGTTGAGCTCTAGAAACACGATGTTTTGTATGTTAACCTAGCTGTTCTTTTACTTATTCATCGAAAGTCAATAATTCAACTTCTTATTTTTGGTAGTTGGAAATAAAAGTGGATTTTACGAATGATAAAAACCTATGAAGTTTCTCGTTTTACGATTGAAATAATGCCTCTTGCCAAAACAACTCGAAAAATTAATTCTCAATTTAGTGGTTTAAACCGGTTCGAACCGGTTCGAACCGGTTTCGAACCGTTATTTTTGCTCCCCGGAACTGAACCGGAACTGAACCGTAAACCGTGAACCCGAACCCGAACCGAACCGATAAAAATTTCGGTTCGACACTCTGGTGACAACGCGGAAAGGACTCCCGTATAAGTACGGACGAAACTTCGTGATGGCCCAGACGACCGCTAGACATTCTTTTTCAGTCGTGGAGTAATTTCTCCCCGCTCTGGACAGTGTCCGGCTTGCGTAGGCGATGACTCGCTCGGTACCTTCTTGCACTTGAACCAGTACCGCGCCAAGCCCTTCGTTACTTGCGTCCGTATGAATCTCGGTTTCCGCGTCTTGATCGAAGTGTCCAAGAGCAGGAGGAGTCTGGAGTCGTTGCTTCAGCTCGTCGAATGCGTGCTGCTGCTCCTCGGCCCATTCGAACTTCTCGGCGTCCTTCGTCAGTTTTGTGAGCGGTGCGGAAATCCTTGCGAAATCGCGGACGAAGCGTCGATAGTAGGCACAAAGTCCAAGGAATCTTCGCACGGCCTTCTTGTCTGAAGGCGCTGGAAATGCCGCAACGGCGTGAGTCTTCTCGGGGTCTGGGCGGACGCCGTCATTACTAACCACGTGGCCTAGGAACTTCAGTTCGTCATAGGCGAACCGGCACTTGGACGGCTTAAGGGTGAGTCGTGCGGTCTGTATGGCTTGGAGTACAGCTCGGAGTCGTCGCAAGTGCTCGTCAAAGTCACTTGAAAACACAACGACGTCGTCGAGGTAGACAAGACAGCTCTGCCACTTCAGTCCAGCCAGTACGGTGTCCATGACACGCTGGAAAGTTGCTGGCGCCGTGCACAGTCCGAAAGGCATCACCTTGAACTCGTACAGTCCATCCGGCGTGACGAAAGCTGTCTTCTCTCGGTCCCGTTCGTCGACTTCGATCTGCCAGTAACCGCTCTTCAGATCCATCGATGAAGAGTACCGGGAGTGGCGCAGCCGGTCTAGTGTGTCATCGATGCGAGGGAGTGGATAGACGTCTTTCTTGGTTACCGCGTTCAGCTGTCGGTAGTCCACGCAGAACCCCGTCCTTCTTCTTGACAAGCACGACTGGAGAGGCCCACGGACTGCTTGAAGGCTGGATGATGTCGTCGTTCAGCAGTTCTTGCACTTGCTCTTGAATGACCTCCCTTTCTTTTACGGAGACTCTGTACGGCGATCGGTGCACAGGGAGCGCGTTGTCCTCGGTCACGATGCGATGCTTCGCAACGGCGGTTGGTGCGCCTTCGACGACTTCGCGAAGCAATCGCTGTATTCGGAGAGGAGGTCAATCAGCTGTTGTCGTTTCAGGCCTGGAAGCTTCGGGTCGATGTCGAGCTGCGCTGGCGGTGCAATGTCTTGCTGACGTGGCGATGATTCGTCAGCGATCACGGCGATTTCGGCGGAGTTTCGAAGTTCCTCGACGTGACCCACAGCGGCACCTTTCGTGAGGTGTTGCGTTTCTTGTCGGAAGTTCGTCACGAGGACCACGGTGTGCCCATCCTGAAGTTCAGCCACTCCTCTTGCAACGCCGATTCCTCTCCCCAGGAGCAATTGGAGGTTGCCTTCCAGGACCACTTCGCCGCAGGTGGCTGTATCGGTCACGACGGGTACGACAACACATGATCACGGCGGCAGGTTCACGTGGTCGGCGGCGACTCGGACGGCGGCTGACGCTGTTTGGGGTTTCTCTAAAGGCGGAACAGGCTTTCGCAGTGTCAATCTGTTCTCACCCAGGTCGATGACGGCGCCGTATTCACACAGAAAGTCCATGCCGAGAATGACATCTCTGGAACAGTCTTGTAGAACGACGAATTTCACAGGGCACGTTTCGCCGTTAATTTCGACGCGAGCAGTGCATCTTCCGACTGGCGTGATGAGATGTCCTCCGGCGGTTCGTATTTGGGGTCCATCCACGGCGTCTCGACTTTTTCGAAGGCGGCGGGAGAGCCTCCCACTCAAGACTGAGTAGTCTTTTGCGGTGTCCACGAGTGCCGATGCGTCGAGGCCGTCGATAACAACGTTCAGGTTGTTGGACACAGTTGCAGGCGCGCCGGTGCGATGCGGGGCGTTGGGAGAGTGGGAGCGCTCCGGCGTTTTTGGAGGCTGTTTGCTTCCGTCGTCTTCGGCAACGTCACCTCCAGGCGTTGCCGCACTTAGTTTTCCCGGCGACGCAGGGGAGACAGGCTCTCTCGGCGAGGTCGTGGCGCTTGGGACGCTGAACGTCGTGTCGATGGGGAGCGGGCTTCACGGCGGAAAGACGACACTGGGGAGGGCGAACGTCGGAGGTACTCCTCGATGTCGCGAGGGTGCTCGTCGTACCTTGGGCGCGGGTCGTTCGGGTGGAACCCGCGCAGCCCCAGTTGTCTGTAGGGGCATCGGCGGTAAACGTGGCCGGCTTCACCGCAGTGATAGCACAACGGTCGTCGATCGGCCGTCCTCCACACGTCGGTCTTTCTTGGTGCAGCTTGTTCTGGGCGGACGTGCGCCCGATCTTGCTGGCGTCGGGGATACTGCGGCGCTGGAGGTTCACGTCGGGGAGTCAGCACGTACGGACGCGGGGTTGGTGGTGCTCGTCGGACCACTGCGGCGTAGCTTACAGCGGGCTCCTCCGGTGCTGCTACAGTGGCAGGAGCCTCTGGTTGGATTGCCCGCTGAACTTCTTCGCGGACAGCTTCGGCTATTGACAGCGAAGCAGGTTGGTTGGCAGCAGGCAGGAGCTTCCTGAGCTCTTCTCGGACAACGTCGCGAATCATTTCGCGAATTTCAGTCAGGCTGGAGCCGTGGTTGAATCCCGATGGCAAGGGGGCAGCTACGCCGGGATGCCGCTGGTAGTGGGTTGCCCTTGCAAGTACGGCACGCTCCATGTTCGTCGCCTCGGTGACGAATTCTTGAACGGTCGTCGGTGGGTTGCGTACGAGTCCACCGAAGATG
>JAZHYW010058091.1:0-131397 GCA_037355805.1 Ixodes ricinus
TTACTTTCCTATGGTCTAAACGCCTAAAACACCCGAGATAACGCCGAGGAAGATTTTCGCCTGGAAAATTATACGCCCCAGCGTGCAAAAATGCAGCTGCGGTTAGAATATCCGCCTCCTCCTCGGCGTTTCTCACTTTTTCAAGAACGCAATTAATGAACGCGGGATGTAAAAAAACAAATATACACTGACATTGGCGAGTTAAATGCCTGTAACAATTATTAACAACGCCTCAACAAATATGTTTAACGACAATTGTAATGTAGCAAAGACTGGGAGCCAGAAAGCAGCGCGAGTGACGGCATCGTCAGATACTGGCCTGCTGCCCTTCTTCTTTTCAACATGGCGACGCACGGCAGGCTGTGCTTGAGCCACGTCGACTAGATTACCATTCAGATACTTCAGTTTCTCAGAACGCCCGGCGCCTTTTCGTGGCCTCGTCCGCTGCTGTGTGTCGCTCACTCACGCTTATCAGCTCCGCCCAGTGAAAAGACGCGGCGGAATCGGGTGTGAACGTTAGATAAGCACACTGCTCCGCGGGCGAAAGTTATTATATTGGGCGCTTTAAAGCGATATAGGCTTACGCAGTTCGACACTGCGAGAGATTTGGATCGCCGTGCAGTTGTCGCCGCTGCTACGGAAAACCTCAGGTGTCGCTCTGGCGGAGAGGGTAGCTCGGGTTTTCCCGGCTTCCCCGGCCTCGCCAAAACTCCTGCCAAACGACGCTGAAGGAGAGTCCTCCGTGTCGTCTGCTTGAAAGACTTCTTTTCAAACATTACTCGGCATTACTTCCACCTTTCAAACATTACTCGCGATTATCGAGCGACCTTTCAAACATTATTGTCGTCATTTCCAAAGAAGACTAGCTTGGCTAGTCTTCTTTTGGAAGTGACCGAACCCGCTGAATAGCGGCGGCCAGCATGAACTCGAGAGTGACGCGGCGCGCCTCAAAAGCAAGCGTAATGTACGCCAGGGGCGCGTGCAACGTCTATACTCTTCGCCGCGTAACACTTGATCAGGTCTCCTGGACGTGGATCGGATCTCGGCGAATAGCGGCGAGGGCGGCATCGCGGCACGTGGAATCAAACGCGCAACTCTGGCTCCCGTAGGCGCCGCACAGGAACTCTAGCACCGCTCGCTCCTAAGGGCGCCTCCATCGGACACTCGACGCCGCCGCGCTTGCTCTTGACGGGCCCGTACGTGAGACATTCCAACCAGGGGGGGAAAGAGGGGAAAGGGAACGCGGCTCACCGCGGTGGCGGCCATTAGAAAACCGCTTACGTTGCCAGCAGCGAAGAAGCTGCGCCATACACGGCGGACTGGTGTTACTATCTGTTAGTTCGGGGAAAGAGAATGTATTGTTGTGTTACATAGTACGCCTGCAGAACAAACAACTAAGTGCTAATTATATTAATTTTTAGTGATGGACCGAATCTGCCGAACTTCAGATTCGGCAAAGTTGGCAAATGCCAAACTTTTGAAGAAAGTTCGGCAAAGATTCGGCGAAAATTCGGCAAATGTCTGTGCACGCGACGAGAACGCTTACGTGGGTGCAAATGGACGCTCGCAGTCGGTGCAGTCGTGCGGTTATATTGGTTATATCACCAGTGCACGGTGGTGTAGCCGTGAGTACAACTCACATGTGGTACAACCAACTCAAGCTCGTTGAGTGCAACCAGTGGTTACAACGAGGTGTGGAGTGAGTAGGCAACACGGTGTCTGTGAGCGAGTGTGGTTCTCTTCAATATTTTCTGCCTCAAGAATAGAAGATCGACCAGTAATTTACGCAGTCCACTGCGCAAGTAACAAATGATGCGGTACATTCTGGATGACCTGATTTTAATTTGTCATTTCCACTTGATATACATATTGCTAGTATCCGGCGGCGCGCTCAGCTTACATACCGCGACTACGCTGCATAAGAACTATCGTGCGAAGTCCAACCGCCGATCGGAGGCCCGCTCGCACGGATCAAGTTTCCTGTTCACGGAGACGGCTGTTACCGGGCGCTCCTCAGACTCTCTCAACCTACGACGCAGGCGTGCATCGCGCTGCACCGTTCTGTTACAGGTTTAAATAAACGCATTACCGTGAGTATGTGAAACCACTGATGCAACGAGGTAGTTGAAACATTGACTTTTGTTTTCGGCTCAGTTTTCGGCTCAGAGAGCAGTGTGTGCGCGACAGCGCACACTACTTGCGCTGAGTACGGCGCATAGCGCGCGCACTCTGCGCGAGTGTGTGGGTCGCCCTTTATTTGCGAGTCCAATGGCCATATTTTGTCCTTCCTGTGTTCGTCCGGCATCTTTTAAACGTCGAACTATATTGTGTTGTGTCTATTGATTAACTCACGGAAAGTCGGTTGGCAGTAAACGCGCCTCAGCGTACGGGCTTGTAACCGTTCTGCCAGCCGGCGCACGCTTTCCCGTGTTCTACTATTTTGTGCTAATAAAGATTGATTGGTTGATTGATTACTTCTTTAACCAGCGTTATTTCGCTAGATTTTCCTGTATCTGCATAAAACTAAACACAGAACTATAATGCTCGATGTTGCGCATCCGACGTTTTAACTCTCCCTATCTTCCTAAACCTTCGTGTTTGTCCTAACACCATAAACTGGCATTTTAAAGGTTAAAAACGAGACGTTGCTAATATGGGATGCACACTTTCATACAAAGCTGACGTCAAGTGACTCAAACAGATAAACATGCATATTTACAATAATAATAGTAACTTTTCTGGTGAAGGCTCAGCAACCGTTGCATTCGTTTTCGCGCACAGAACGGTGAGTCTCAGAGAAATCAAGAACGCAGCGTATTGCCCTCATTTTAACACTGTACACACACATGCAGAGCTTGCGCTAGTTATGCCTCGAAACCGAAACTCCGTAGCGTGATTCGTGACTGCCACCCAACCTCGTTGTCACGCCAGTTCTGCTAGAAGTCACTCTAAAATTGCCAGTAAACACACAGAAACGACACCAATACAATTATCTTGTAGAATATCACCTTACTTAGTAATAACTGTGTCAATATGCATTACATGTTGCATTTAAGTTAAGAAACAAAAACATAAAACCTTTTTTCAGCCAGAAAAACTAAATTTCAACGTAAGTCTGGTAACATTGTATTTTTGCTGAATCTTTGCCGAATCTCTAGAAACATCTGAGCAAAAGTTGGGCTTTGCTGAACTCCCAAGATTCGGCGCCGAACTTTCGATTCGGCAAAAGTTCGGCCCATCACTATTAATTTTGTTTACTAGGTTCGAAACCTTAAAAACGGGCTTCTCGACAACTTAGCCTCCGTCATTTCGGAGTACACAAGGCAGTTATCTCGCTGATCTGGTTTCGGTTTCGGAGACCGTGAGCCCGAGCACAAACTGTGGACGTTCCAGGGTAAACGTCCCAGAGCAGGGTAAAATACAACCACACGGCCCACCAGAGCAAGCGCATAGCTATCGCAAATCTTGCGCTTGTGATTGCGCCTTTGTAGATCATCTTATCCCCCCCACCCTTTTTTAATTTTTTTTTAAATATTAGTTTGGGTGTTGCAGCAGTGGCGTGAGCGAGAGTCGGCGGCACCCGGGGCGGTAGCCTGCCGCGACACCCCCCCCCCTTCCCCCCCGCTTTCTGGTAGCCCACCGCAACACCACCCCCCCCCCCCCCGCCCTCGTGGCCCGCCGCGACCCCCGCTGCACCCGCCGGGCAGACCGCCCCCCCCCTCGCCCTTGTGACGCCACTGAGTTGCAGGCCACTCGGTATGGGCCTTCGGCCCATCTCAGGCACCCCGTCTCCTCCCGAGCCGAAATAAATGAAATACAGGAGATGCGGCAAGCGACGGGTATAACAAAATCGTCTGCGTATTCCGCACGCCTCGCAAAAGCACTCTCCCCACTCACCTTGCGAAAAGCGTGAAACACGGAGTCCGCACTGTCCTGACTTCCCAGACTTTTACCTGCTTTAGAGCAGTTTGTACCAATGCTAGTAGGTATGTGTACTGAAATTTGAAACTAGGGGCAATGCCAGAGAGAAGAGAGACGAAGTTGGGAAAGCTTGCCCGCTCTCCCCTATTTCTGAACTTTTCAAGTGATTGTACCATATTAAATGCACCAACGCCTCCTCCAAAAACAAATAAAAAGCACTATGTTCACTACGTAAAAAATGGTCTCAGTTCATGCGTCTGTGGGCAGGTAGGAAATCTTGCCCAAATTTATTCACACCGCATGATGAGGCGCAACAAACTCACACGAGATTTACAGGAAAATTTAAATATCGGTGATAACTTAAGTTTCCCTGAAATTATGTATAACCGGTCGCTTGCAGGACCGAATCATCTACTCGAGCGGTAGCGCCGTCGCTGTGCAAACAGCGTCGCTGTGGAAACGCAGTCCAACAACGCGAAGCATAAAACGGCAGATTTAGGACAAACAATCCGGAGTTCATTGTTCAATTAAAACGACGTAATTTTGTTGAAAACGCCCGCACCTTTTTACTCACGGTATGCGTCGGGAATCTTCGACGCTTTGAAACGGGAACGAAGGAAGATTTACTGTTAAAGACGCTCGCCCCAGCTGGACTGGATCAGCTGACGACGACGGAACTGAACCCGTTAAACTCAACGCCACAACAACCAATTTGCGCCCAGGTTAATGTGGCTTTCTACCTCAAGCACCGCACACACCCACGAACGTTTCAGCTCTTTGTCGCATCGCCATGTTGCACCAAACAGAACGAGATCGCCGCAGTCAACGCAGCGCTGTCCTGAACCTTGGCTTATGGTCGCGCACTCGTGGATCCGGCAGACTCCCTTCACTTCCAAAGCACACACGACGATTACGAATGACACTTTCCGTCTTCCGGGAACATCACAGGGGCACTTCTCCGGTCACATCCTCGCTACATGTGTTCGCAAACAGCGGAGCTTCTGGCTTCCCGGCGAAGCGAAACAACGTGCGCTGTTGCTGGCTTCCGTCGAAGCAAAACAACGTGCGTTGTTGCCAGACTTGCTCCGACCATACAAAAACAACAAAAGCAAGCCGGCTCTAGCTTCCAGCGTGCACGTATCGGCGGTGCCCCGTTGCCAGATTTTCTGTCAGCTTTAACTTAAAGATGACCTACGGATGCAGCAACACTGGTACCGAGTGTTTCTCATGGCGGCCAGCATGGAGAGCCGTAGAATTCTGAGGAGGTTGCATGGGAAGCGGCGGCAGCTTCCCCCCTGATTCCAACGAAGCTCAACCCCAACTGCCAGGTGGTATTGGGAAATCGTTTTATCCGTTTTTAAATTGCTTTTCTTGCGTTTATGGACGAGCCTGCTGTTCGTGAGCTGCTGTCATAAAGGAGACAACGTCTACACAAAGAAATAGACGCTAAAATTTTGCATCCGTGCCCCTTTAAAGCGAAAAAAAAACTGACTGTTTTTCCTTTCTAATATTTTTTTTTAACAATAGCTTCAGGGAGACTACAATTATGAGAACACCAGAACACGAAGCTTATCTTCCGAAACACACAAGCAGTGAAAGAGAAATGATACTGGAGATCTTCATATTCATGGAAAGTTAGCCATTTTTGAGATAGGTGCAGTCGGAGGAAAATGTCGGCTCAACGGCTGCTGTTGAGGTCACAGGCGTTTATGATAAAAACGTTTTCTTAGAAAGAAACACCGAAAGAGAAACGATTAATTTCACAGCACTGCGATTCATCGAAAGCATCCGGCGTGAACAGAGGAGATGCCAGCTCCTCCACGTACAGGCAGCCGTCGTTGAAGGTTCATCGCGCGTGCTGTTGCGCGCTAGTTCTTCGCCATAGGGTCTCGTACGAGGATACCACTGAAGACAGCGGCCGTCTTGTAAACGCCAACTTCTTGGGAGGCCGGAGCTGGGTGCTTATCTTGCACGCTGGCTATGTTCCATTCACCCCTTAGCTTAGACAGCGATGAAACCTACGTCCTCGTCGGACCAATCATACATATCTTTTTCGCCACGTGATCACACTCCCGCTCATACCCACGCGCAGAGAACTGGGTTAGGTGATGAAAGGGAGGCGGCTGATTTGTACGGTGGGGACGTCGTCCCCTTTGCAGTCTCAGCTTAGGGGTGAACGGAGTATAGCGCAGCATGTCTCAATGCAATGAAATTTCGTAAAGTTCAAAAACGGGTAAAGCAGAGCGACTGGCCAAAGGAAAAAGACCAGACGGTTTGAAAGGCCACGTCTTGCAGGGCAGACGTGTAAGCTGAACGAACACTAGCGTTGGAACACTGAAGAAAATCAGGGCTTATTTAATGCTCTGAGAAAACTGAAGGAACACAGGTGTTGGAAAACTAGAAAGAACCTCAGAAGCTCATATACTGCTCTTAGAAAAACTGAACGAGCACGAGTGCAAGAACGTCGGGAAAAACCGCAGGGGCTCTTGTTCTGCCTTGGAAAGAGTTAAACAGTCCAAAGAACGGGATGGGCCGACAGGCACAGCACGTGCACGTCACCAAAACGTAGTAGTGGCCGACGCACGAAAATGTAGGGGTAGCTGACGCACCGAAATGTCGTGATTCTCTGATGGAGAGGCGACAATGTTGGTGGTTCCTCGATCAGGCTGCTACTTGGCGACAGGAAACATACAGGAAGGGACGTCAGAGTTGCCGGGCTATGGGGTGGCCTGACGGTAGACGAGGGAGAGGTGATTGACTTTCAGGTTTAGGTTTAAGGAATCATAGAGCAGAACATGAAAGCTAAAGAACACGAATGGCGAAATAGGCGCGAGTTCGGGCTCAAGCTGGTGTTTATAACAGTACAAATATCGTCCGTGAGAACGCAACAATCTACTACAAGCGAATTCCTACGCTGCCACTGAACTGGAACCCGCTACTAATTTGGAAAGCTCACGCGCTACGTACGTACAGCCCGGAGATCACAACAACGACGGTAGCAGCACATAAATTCAACCAAAGTCCGAGATTGAGGAAAACAAGACGGGCGACACATTCACAAACCTTTGAGCATGCTTACCCTGTCGATCCTCAGTCTGAGTGTTAAATGGCTTAATACGATGAGATGTACGACTAGTGCTTTTCTTAATAAGCTACACAATAAAATAACGGCAAGAAGAATATCCTTACCTCATTGTAGTAAGGATATTCTTATACTGGTGTTCAGCCAGCTTGTAGGCAGCTCAGCTGTCTCCAATGGCTGTCGAGAACCAGTGTTGCTGCTCGCTCTGACAAAAATTTTATTCCACCAATTTACGCGAATTGCACCACAGATGTGATCTTGGCGAATTTTTAAGTATCCCGAAAGCTAAAGGAGAACATAGATTGTAGTCTTTTTGTCTAAGCAACTAATATTATTTATGACTGCTTGTACGTGAATATCGGATTCGGAAGTGACCACTCCCCGCCATAACCTAAAGAAAAGTGGTCTTTCAACAGCGTTTCGTGGTCGTCACTTTTCCCAAGGGCTAGTCACTTGAACTTTCAGGTAGTCATAGCCTACAAAACGCCATTTTCACTACCCGGGAGAGTCTTCTTTGTTGAGAGTGTACGGCAGCACAAAGTTGAAAATGAAGAAGGTCGACCATATTCAAAGGAAATGTCGCTGTGGCGCAAAGTTTTGTCGAAGCGCGTCCACTATACTTAGTTCACCCTTAAGCTAATATTGCAGCCAATATCGCAAGCATGAGAGCAGGAAATCATAGCTGTGAAAGGATCTTCCGCATGCAGAACGAGTGTTCGCGTTAGAACGACATGTCTCAATACCAGATGCGCGGGCTAGCTTGTGCTTCTAGCTTTGACTCTGGTGTCATCTGGAGGGTGTAAATAATGGCCTTGACTCCGAGGAAGAAAATTGCCGTTATAGAAAAACGTTCCAAATCCCTAGGATACTGGCACAATCTTTTCGATTTGTCGCCAATATCGATCGGCGCAATAATGTGTACTATTGGGGACGTTACGCCCGACTGACGCTGCAATCAACCACAGAGCTGCTTATTACACAATGTTCGTTCTACGTGGTTCGAGAGAAAAAGTGGTCTTACGCTTTTTTATGTTGCAGGGGTCAAATATCATGTAGGTTTTTACCGGCGTATATCTTTCGCTTATTTCCGGAACTGGCATAGAGCTGTTTTTCGTAAAGGCGTTCACGGCTGCAACCGTTATAAGAAGGATCGCTCCGAACATGTTGAAATTTTTTGTCAGCGGTTCAGAGGTTCTCATAAGGCGTAACTAACGCTTTTAGCCCTGTTCCTCCCGTCTTATATGGCTTGAGAACGTAACAGGGGAAAATAAAATGCACACTTGTGTCATCTAAAAAGGAACAACAAAAAATCTACTTGAAGAATGCCGTTATAATGTACGTCGATGTTATGACACAATGAAAAGATTTAGCCGATCACTAACGTTTGCTACGGTAGACAAGGCAGCGCTACGAGTGCGCGCCCGTTGTAATTTCAAAACAGACTTTCTATATCGTGGCAGATGGCTACTGCGCACTCTCAAAACGCGTTTCACAGCCCTGTAGGGGAAGATGGCAGCACCCAGAAGGCGAGTATTGGAAATGTTCATAGATTTTTCCAGCGATTATCACCCGGGCAATAAATGCGGGGTCACTGAGCTGTGGACACATGCGCACAGCAGAGCTACAGCGCATGCTCACGAGGCGTACCACAGCCCAGCTGCCTCCGATGGAAGCGCGCAGAAGGCGATATTTGGAAAGGTCTATTCGTGACTCCAGCAAAAACGGACGGCACCTATCGTGAAAACACTGCACTGGTCGATACAGGCCCTTTCGAGATTTGCGCTCTTCTCTTGCGGCTTCCATGATTACATGTTGTCGGTGGTTTGCGCGATAGAACAGTTTTCTCGGTGACTCTTTCGTAAATGTAGTATCAGCTTGTTACCAACGTTGCTCTGAAGGCAACCCAGACAACCGCGTGAACGTTACCCAACGTTCATCAGCACCTTGGAAGGAAAGTAGACAGTCCTTTTATGGCTTCCTCAAAAAAACGTCAAGCCTCTGGAAGCTCGCTGACGCCAACACATCGCCCCAGGTTCAAAACGTGGAGGTTGAAAAGCGGGGCAAACCATTTTGAGTTCAATGCTTGCTTGCCAATACCCCAGCACTGTGCGTTGATCTGGCACATGGCACGGCACGACCTGTTTTAGACCGCCGTATTTGCCCGATAATAGAATCCCCTTTAGGTCGCTGGAGTCGCGAACCGATCTCGTTTTCGTTACGGACGCCATGTTGACTCCTTGATGTAGCTGATATGGGGTAAATACAGATCACTTAATTTGCAGATTGGAAGTCGCTACAATTTTGGGTGTTCGTGAAAATAGTTCAACTTTGTTTTTCATGGCGATATACTTTTTTTATTGTAGTAGTGATTTAACTATATTTTTGTCGCCTAACCGAAGTGCGTCTTATGGTAACCGTAGTACGAAAACGGTTTCTCTTTCAGTCCGAATGCAGCCGGCGCAAGGATCAAATGAAACCAGTCAAGCCGCGCTAATGGACACCGTCACGGCAATCGTTGTCCTTGTGTGTGTTTTTTTCTTTTTTAATAACGGCTAGATTAAACATGCCTAAAAGAAAAGCGTAGGATCGAAGCGTATTTTTTGTGCATAATAGACTTTTTCCGGTATTCAGTCTGGCCACTTTGATCACTATAATCATCTGAAGAATGGCATATGGGCCGTCCTACTGGCGGCCTTGCGTTTACTGATGTTCAAGGAACCTGAATGTGCTCCGAGCGGTTGAAGCGAGGCCTATACATACGAGACGTTACCACGATGCGACGCAGGAACTGGATACAAGAGCCTCCTTAGCGTTTATTTCGAAATCCGGTCCAGTCATTCTATTAGCTGCCGATAATAGGCCCTAAATTTCCTCGATATATAAAATATCACAGTGTCAATGTTAGTTGTGAGGTCACGTTCATCTCGCTTATATGTTTGTCACCGTCTAAATTAAGAGATCCATAAAAAAATTTAAAGTAAAAGAGCATAAAAAAGTTCTCGTTTGTGATGAAAACGAAAGTTATGATGCCCGGCAAAATACGAAAGGCCGGAGGTCCATTACCGCCATTAATACGGCAAAAGGTAAACCGTTATTTGAGGCACAAGATGACAGGGCATTTCAAAAGGGCCTATAGCCTTCGTCTAATGCAGTATTGGATTGTATTATAATGTATTCTGCGGCTAGCTCTCTTTGAAACGATAGTCTAAGTTGGACGCGCCAAAAAAGTTGAAAAAGAAAGAAAAAAAAGAATGGGGATGGTTAGAGGGGGAAGTCGTCAGGACAACCATCTGTCACAGGTGTGCCCTGGTTGGCGGAGGGAAATAGCTACACGATCACGGTGATTCAATTGATAGGCGCTAACTTCTAGGTGCGCACATCAGCGTCGCACTTTCCACCACCCCTCCAGTCTTTGCCTAGAACAGGCCACGTGGTCATATTCATTCGTGAAGCCTATACTCCGCTTCACGATAACTTGACGAACGGTGGAGGCTGCGGCCCCCGCGACCCAATAAGGGCAAGGAGCAAGGCACGTGACAACGCTCCATGGTTGAGGCCACCGGGTCCTCGTTACCGCCACAGCAACAGATCCCTCTGCGACAAAGAGTAGTTCCAGGCTTCTTTTTATTTTAACGGCAGTTGAACTCGCGCGATTCCATCTATAACGAGAAAATATAAGAAATAAAAAATAAATAATCACAAAATTTTATAACTTTATTTACATTTAAATTAAAAAAATGGCGCCACATCCGTGTCGGCGCGATTTATTTGGCTTTGTAGCGCCATGGCCGTCGGCGATCGCCGCCGTGTGATCGGCTGTTTCCGCTCAAAACACCGCCCTGTGCCTTGGAATTAGCACCTGTCACATATTCGCGGCTAAATTGAGCGTATGGTTGTCTCATTCACTGTTCCTGAAGTGCTCGCTATTCTAGCGGACGGAAATGTTGCTGCGGTGGACGTTCATCTGAGGTTGGTTGGTTTCGGAGAACGACTCTTGGCTAGCAGACGACAGCCGGTTCCTCTGGGCCTCGCGCCTCGCATTTGGTGTGGTTAAAGAATGCTCTCGTCATGACAGGTCACGTGCCTCACTCCGACGTTCTTATTGAGTCGCGGTGCCTTACCGCCGAATTCAGAAACCTCACTCAAACTACACTCAAACTGAAGGGCCCCTCCACTTCCTCGAGGAAGGCGCGAGGGCCGGCGCTGGCCAATCGCGAGGACGGATCCGCCGTCGCGATTGGCCAGCGCCGGCCCTCGCGCCTTCCTCGAGGAAGTGGAGGGGCCCTTCAGTTTGAGTGTAGTTTGAGTGAGGTTTCTGAATTCGGCGGTTAGACTCCACAGTTCACCAAGTTATCGTGAAACGGAGTATAATGCCTGCTCGATGTGAGTGCGCCCGATGGGCGCTGGTAGTGAGACTAAATAAGCTATGCTGCAGAGTAACGACACTTATACATCTTGTGGCTTAAAGCCATGGTTGGCAGTTATGTGATGCTTTATCTAAAATCACAGGAAACACTTTTCCTTCCCCCGCAAAGGTCTATACAGTTCGCGACAGAGCAAAGCAATATTACATGTGCTTATTAACGGCGAATTTAATTCTGAGGAATTCGCATTTTTGAATCATGACTATCGGCAGTTGCGTTTGATCTGAACAAGAACCAATATGGCGGCGCCCACAGCAATATCGGGGAACAGAGTGCCGATGCTGTAAGCATAGAGTAATATAGTAAACGTAAAGAGAGGACACTGAAGCCGATTCGCGGCCCAGATAGTGCGTTTAATGCCCTCCGCTACGTGGCGCTTTTCTGTAATTTGGTTAATATTAATTGGAGCTCTTTCTCCGAGAAGTATTTATTTTTTAAATTGTTATGCTTTAGAATTATTTAAAGTAATTAAAACGACTAAATAGTTTTAATCAAATACGTCACAAAAACCACGTGATGAATGGCGCCTGCCATGGCCTGCCTGCTTGCCTGCACGCCGTCGCCTCTGCATCATTCTGCATGGCCTCTGCCCGTCCGTGCCGTGCGTGCCGTCCGTCTGTGCTTTCTGCTGCATCATATTCGGTCGACTTTGCATCAATCAAGGTGACGCATGACCGCCCGCGTCCTCGCATGCTCGGCGGGAATTTGTGGAGCCGATCGGTTTGAGTTCGTGCTGTTGTTTCCGCCGGGCTGTCGGGCTGCACTTGATTGTGTGGGCATCTTGATTTTCGATGAGATAGTTTTAAAAAAGCACTTAACTCACGTCCCTGCACGCAACATTGTCCTTGGATTTACAGATGACGGTGTTGAACGTATTTCTAACATTACAGATAGAGCCTTGGTTGTTGTGCTTTCTGAAATTTTCAGGAGGTGGGGTGGGCTTAGCCCCTTGCATACACTGTTGGGCAGGCACGTAGCCAGGATTTTGTTTCGGGGGGGGGGGGGGGGGCGCTTATGACAAAATGCTGTATGAGCGGGAGGGGGAGAGGAGGCCCCAGCAAAATGGAAGATTTCAAGGGGGGGGGCGAGCCCCATCCCCCCCCCCCTGGCTACGTGCCTGCTGTTTTGCACACTCCAACAACGTCTTCTGTTAAACGCAGTCTCCTCAGTTCTCTCATTCGGGAGCTAAAGACTGTTGGCTTCACAGTAAAGGCTGTGGTCTGTGATTAGGGGGCTTCAAACGTAAGCTTGGCCAACCAACGGTGTGTGTGTGTTGATAGGCCATTTTTTAAGTTGACAACGAATATGTTTACTTTATCTTTCATGTTCCGCACCTCCCCAAAACAACCAAGAGCAATCTCCAAGCACAGAAACTTTGCATTGGAAATGAGGTCATTGAGTCGTCCCATATTGTTGAACTTTATCGTTCTACCCGTGAGATGAGCTTGCAGTTGGCTCCGAAACTTACTGAGAGACATTTTTCAAAAACCTTTCAGTAACATGGAAGTAAATCGTGCCGCACAGGTACTGAGTGCCTCACTCTTTCTTGCAATCATATTTCTTGTTTATGCCAAGGAGCTTACTGAGGCAGCCATGGCTACAGCCTATTTCTGTGATAGGATGTACATACTTTTTGATTGTCTGAATAGCTCACAATTCAAGAAGACAGGGCAGGAGTTTCGTCATGCCATTCTGAAGGGAGAATCTGAAATACTCGATTACCTACACCAGCAACTCGGATGGATTTCAGCATGGCAGTTCCAAAGTAGGAGACAACTACAAGCCATCATAGGGTGGCAAGTTACTATAAAATGTATCCTCATGCTCTGAAATGAGCTTTCAAACAGCCATGACTTTAAGTTCTTACTTACACGACGCCTGCAGCAAGACCCACTTGAAAAACCTTTTGGAGCTATATACGACAAATGCTGGGCTGCAACACAAACCCGAAACTGCATCAGTTCACCGGACTAAAACAGATAGTGATAATGAAACTGTTCAAACTGTCGAACAATGGAAACGTAGAGGATGACAAGGCTGACCTCTTCAAGGAGCTGCCAATACCTTCGCATTATGGAAGTTCAATTTCAGACAATGTGTGATGTCTTCCAATCGATAACTTCCCGCCGCTAGAGGATATTTCTGAGCTGGCATCAGGCATCAAGTCTAACGTAATTGGTGACTCGTCCACTTACTACGTGTGGGGCTATTTGATCAAGCTTGTGCTTGAACAGACTATTCACAGCTGTGGCTGTTCTCAGCTGCTATGGGGATGAATCTGATAACTTGACCAGGCCTCACCAGTACTTTCTTGTGCTTGAAGCATGCCACGTGCCAGGAAAACTCTTCGGGAACTTAGTAGTACGATCACAGGCTGCCTTTAATTTCATTCAGCAACTAGAAAATCACTTTCTTCCAATAATAGAGAGTGTGGCACATGTTCGAGGAGTCTATACCGCCGTGTATCGCACACTTTGAAGTCTGGGTGGTTTTAGCCTTTGCTCAGAGGAGTGCCACAAACGGCTTTTAAAAATGTTTTGCAGAATACGCGCTTGAATTGGCATGTTCGATTACTTAACCGGAATTCGGACAAAGTTCGGTTGCACTCTTCAGTGGCTGGTAAGCAACTAGACAGATTTAACTGTTAATAATGTATTAACGGAGGCGGTTGCCAAACCAAAAATAGAAAGCGCTTATTAATTGATCGGTGCTGCTTGCACTCCAAACATTTGTTTCCCCTTTTTCCAGCAAATGTGTATCACGACTGACGAACAAAAATACTTATTCACTTTCTACAGAATTTCTATAGAAAATAGTGTATAGAGGGTAAAAATATTTTAAAGAAAATGTATCCAGTTGTATCCACTGTCCATAGTTTTTTAGCCTCTTTTTCTGAAGCTATTCTTCTTTGCTGAACAATTTCGGGGAATGTTTAGGGACGTTGAATCTTGTCAGATTTCGAATACAGCTCTCATTGTTTGGTAATAGCTTGCCCGCAGTGAGTTTGAGGCTATGCAAATTGGCGATTTTTATATTAGCCGGAAATTGGGAATTTGTTCTATCCGGTGTGTACTTCGCACTCTTATTATACTCTTATGACTGGTAATGATCGCGATGTGTTATATATTTCTGTACTTACTTCCCGTGCCCGAGTCGGCGTGAAAGTGAATGAATCATTCAGCATGATCTCTGTGGAAAATATTTGTTAACTTGGTTCTGCTAACAATCTATTACGAAGTGTACGATATGCCGAACTCCTTCATATTAATTTATTTTTGTGAGTATCAGTTTCGTATAAAACATACAGAGCTTTTGAAGTAAATCATGTATACATGGATGTGGTCCAATAAAATGTTTTCGAACCACTTACTGTTGTTGACCCCAGAATGCTCCACCAGCCAGGAGTCTGTGGCGATTGTGTAACTTCGATGTTTTACAATAGGAAAAGAACAAGAAATACACCTCTGTTTTCTAAAGTAAATTGAAATATTCTGTGACACATTTTGCACGGATTCTACCATAAAATTTAAAAATAAAAGTGCGTCAATATTAGAAAAAAAAACACAAAAAAACAGCGGCTTCGGGAGTCGAGGAGCGAGGCGGGAAGGAAAGAGAGAGAGAAGGGTACCGGAGAACCGGAGCAAAAACGCCCAAACCGAAACCGAAACTAATTTGACCGGAACCGGAACCAGATTATGCTTAATGCCGCCCGCTAGGAGCGCTACCGGTCACTCGTCTATCTGGGCCGCTGGGGCCTATGGCAGTGTCCGCTCTTTACCTTGTGTATATTACTCTATGCTGTAAGCGTAGCTCATTTAGGGCTCTTCGCGTTGGCAGGAGCTAAAACCTCTCGGTATTTTTTCCGTTTGTCTTGCAAGTAGCGTCAGATGCGCCAGTGCACAATAACTGTTTCTCGCGCGGCCTTGTGTTAGCGTCAGCATTAGTGTGATGGACATCACCCCCTTTTGAGTATCCGCCATATTGTGTTTACCGAGACCGTCGAGGCGGTCGGATGGGCATCCGGCTCGCACCCAAGTTTTCCGAGTTTTGTACCTATGTAGTACGTTTAAATATTTGTTCCTAAATAAACCCAGTTTTCTATTACAATCAGAAGTGGGATGCAACTACCGCTTACATCGATGATCGATCGGCGACGAGTTCCGGCGGTTCGTCAACGACAACAACAACAACGCTGCGAAGCCTAACCGCAAACCACGTGTGTCGCAGTGAGACCACGAGTGACCTACGATGTCGAGGAAGGACGTCAAGCCCGACCCGTCAGTTCAGGAAAATGCTCCGGCCGTGATGGAGATGATGGCTCAAGTGTTGCGCCAGAATCAAGAACTCCTCGAACGCCTGACGCTGTCGCAGATGAGTCGACCAGCGCCTTCGGACGTCGCCATGCGGGTGGCTCCGGATGCGTCGGCAGCGGTGTCCAAGTTCACGGGACTTGAGGGTGATATCGTGGCCAACGAGTGGATCACGGAGTTCATCCAGGTCGCCGAGTTGGCAAGATGGAACGACGACGAGAAAATCACTGTGGCGAAGCTCAAGTTGTCGGGACCCGCGCGCGATTGGCAGCAGTCAACGGGTATGGCGTGCAAAGCCTGGTCTGCTTGGGAGGCCGCGTTTCGGGACGCGTTCGTGCGCCCACCAACCAAGACGGAACAGTGGCGGATCATGGAGCAACGAGTCCAGAGGAAAGGCGAGTGCCATGAAACATACGTTCGCGAGAAAGAAAAACTCTGCGTTCGTCTCGGGCTTAACGTGGACGAAACGAAGGAAGAGATCATCACAGGACTACTTTCGAGAGAGCTGAGTTACGCGATGCGGAATCGAACACACCACTCTGTGAACGACCTCCTGCGTGACATAAAAAGCTACGAGCACTTCGAGAAGAACCGAGATGCGAAGTTCGCGTCAACTGGAACCACGAGACCCAAGCCATCAGCAGAGCTACCGTCCGCGCCGCAACAGAACAAAGCGACAACACGCGGAGTCAAGTGCTACAATTGCCAAAGGCTGGGACACTACGCGAAGAATTGTGACAAACCCCTCGACCACGAGTGTGCACGAGGTGCGGAGGAGAGGGTCATGGTACGAGAAACTGCCCCAAACGTGAGTCGGATGCACCACAAGTGATCACAGTGCGTTGTGAAAACAAGACCTGTTCGTCGGAAAGCTTCAAGCAGGTTGAAATCGAGGGAGAGCCAGTGATCGCTCTTCTGGACACAGGAGCGAAAGTGAGTCTCATGAAGGTGCAGTGTGCCAAGCGTCTCGGTAAAGAGATTCAAGGCAACAGAGAAGTACTAAGAGGAGTGGGCGGTGAGTGCATGTCACTGGGCGAGGTGCGTGTCAAGATCCGCTGCGATGAGCACGAGGTGGATGAGACCACAATGCGCGTTGTCGGAGACAACGTTTTCACTGGACCCGACGTGATTATAGGCACTGACATCATTGACCACCCTCACCTTGTATTGATCAGGAAGCATGGACAAACTGCACTGGTGGATGAGCGTCGCTATCCATTTCTACAGGATTTTCACGTGGATATGGACGACAACAGAGTAGTGCTTTGTGCATCAGAGACTGTGACAGTCCCAAAGAACTGCATCCAGTGGGTCACAGTTACGACTGGGAATGAGACGACTGAGGGACCCCACGTCTTCTCGACGGGTGGGGAAATCGACATTCTTTGCCAAATGAGAGGAGGCAAGACAGACATCCCCGTTGTTGGTGCTGTGGACTGCGACGTCACTCTGAAGAGGGGACAAGTCGTGTCACGATGCCAGTCTTCACCGATGAATCCTGACGTACCTGATGTATACAGCGTGCTGCAGCAGGTCATTGAAAGCGAGCCTGGAAAACAGGAGAAGAGACTCGCACCGATAAGAGCAGAAGAAGTCAATGTTGGTCCCACCATAACCGAAGACGAGAGACGTGAGCTGTGCCAAGTCATCAACGAGCACCGAACATGTTTCGCGCAGAACATGACTGAACTGGGACGTACGGATGTGGTTACGATGAAAATCAAAGAAAACCCAGAAATGTGCATCGCACCTGTCTACTACACAGTACCGGTTGAAGACAAGGTGGCTATGATTCAGGTACAAGACCCAGAGTTGAGAGCTCTACTTGAGATACTGCACAAACCTACAAGTGAGCGTACCTCATCGGAAAGATCTCAAGTGCACAATTTCGAAGTGTGCCAGGGAATCTTGTACTACCAGCTCCAAAGCGGAACAAGCTCACGGAAGCTTTTTGTGGTCCCACGAAGTATGCGGAAATTCATCACGGTGAAGTTCCACGACTTTGGTGGTCACTTCGCTGTTGACAAGACTGTGGCTAAAATCCGCGAGAAGTTCTGGTTCTCCGGAATGGTGGCGTATGTGAAGCAACATGTGCGACAGTGCATCGAATGCTTGTTCCTCAAGCAACCAGGTGGCAAGGTGCAGGGAAAGCTAAACCCTATCGGACCAGGTCTGCGACCGTTCGAAATCGTCCACATGGATCACTTAGGTCCTTTTGTGAAGAGTACACAGCGCATCAACGACCTGCTGGTGCTTGTCGACAACCTTACGAAGTTTGTTCGGCTGCGTGCATACCCCAGCACAGAAACAAAGTATGTGCTCAGGTTCCTGGACGAGTTCATCTGCGACTACGGTGCCCCTCGCCGGATCATAACTGACCGAGGAAGTTGCTTTACCTCAAGAGACTTTGAGGACTACTGTCTGACAAGAGGGATCAAGCACGCATTGACTTCGACACAGCGACCTCAGGCAAACGGCCAAGTCGAACGGATCAACCGCATACTGATCCCAGCAGTTGCGGCCTCAACACAGTACCAAACCCAACGTGACTGGGACCATCATCTGCAGAAAGTACAAGCAGACATCAACGGCACTGTCAGCAAAACAACAGGCCGTTCCCCATTTGAACTTTTGTATGGGTTTGTGCCAGCGTTAGGAAGCAACCTCCAAGAACTGGTCCCACCTGACACAGAACACCAACGGAGTGTCCACGATTTGCGGGAGGAAGCCAGGCAGGCGATTCTGGATTCTCAGACTAGCGCTAAACGACGGTATGACCAGAGACACTGTGATGCGCTTCATTACGCAGTAGGTGACGTGGTGGTGGTGAAACGAGCACCTGTTTCTACTGGAGAGTCCACCAAGTTGCAGCCTAAGTACCGAGGACCTTACACGGTTGTGGAGGTACTTCCATCGGATACCTACCGCGTAAGCAACATGCCTTCCGAACATCCAAGGAACAGCCAGTACACGACAACAGCCCATGCAAGTCAACTGAAGCTGTTTAAACTGGCCTCAGAAGAGAAAGCTTCAATCGAGTGCCCAGACGGCCACAACAGCATAAACAGTGATGGACAAGCGGTTAACCCTTCATACTCCAGCTGTGAAGAAGCAAGTGACAGGGATGAACCAAGTAGTCCCCAGTGTACCTTGCGTCTGTCAAAACGTGCAAAGCGTAAACCTGTGTGGACAAAGGACTACGTTAACTGAGGACAGTTAAAGGAGCAGGATGGCCGAGTGTTAGCGTCAGCATTAGTGTGATGGACATCACCCCCTTTTTGAGTATCCGCCATATTGTGTTTACCGAGACCGTCGAGGTGGTCGGATGGGCATCCGGCTCGCACCCAAGTTTTCCGAGTTTTGTACCTATGTAGTACGTTTAAATATTTGTTCCTAAATAAACCCAGTTTTCTATTACACTTGGAAGCAAATGGCGGCGCGGCACTGAAGTGAGTGGCCCTTGAAAGCGAATAGCGGTGGACCACCCGCTCGTGTCACGTGTCTTGCGCGTTTCCACGACAATGGTTGGCGGTGCTTTTAAAAACGCCTTCAACGAGGGACTTTGGCAAGAGCATCTGGCACGTGAGGATCAAACGCTCGGTAGTCTCTTCATTTTCTCCACAGGTGCTGCATGTCGTGCCCGTCACGCTACTGTCAAACTTTCGACGGATTAAAGTATTTTCTGCTTATTAAAGCAACCCACTGCCGTCCAAGGTCCTGGTCATGTGAGAAGCGATTAAACTAGAAAACCTTGCAGCCGCACTCGCCTTGCCTAATTCCATGGCGCCGTACAGGTCCCCTGATAATATGTTATGGAGCTAAGTTTACTAGGTGTAAACTAGTGACATTAAATAAGCTACTCATCAACGTAATGATACTTGCCACATTGTGGCTTAAAATCATGCCTTAAAGTAGCTATTTGGGCCAGTTGGTTCATGATCACCTAAAGAAGCTCTCTTGTCTGTCTACTTCCTCGTCCTTGTGCTTTGTTGGCGCTTCTTTAGGTTAAAATCATGGTTGCCAGTCTTTTGAATGCTTATCTGAAATCACGGGAAACACTTTTCCGTCCTCTAGAAATGTTTAAACAGTTCGCGACAGAGAAAAGCAATACTACATGACCTTTCTAACACCGAATCTAATTCTAAAGAAGTGGCACTTCTGAATCTTAAAATCGGCAGTTGCGTTTTCTCTGCACAAGCACCAAAATGTCGGCGCCCACAACCATGTCGGGGAACAGAGTGCCGATCCTCAAAGCGAAGCTCATTTAGTGGCTGTAGTGGCTGCCAGATTAGAACTGATCAAGTGTCGGCCCTGTGTCGTCTGCGCGCGCATCGTCGTCGTCCTCATTGGGTTCTGGCAGCCGCCCCAGCGGCATCGCTACACCATTTTTTGTGAGGTGATTCACCTCACGTGTTGGTTTGGCCGACACGAGGCAAGGGGAAGAAGTGAATAGAGGACTTTTTTGCGGAACGTAGCTTTTTCTGTTGTTGTCGGACTGTTTCATGGTGACGGGTGATCATGAGCGCCTTCATCAAGTCTAACGACGAGTCCAACTGTAGTTTTTCTTAAACTTTCTTGCCCTGCAGGCCTACTACCAAGCGGTCTCTGATTAGTTCTTCTCTGAGTACGCTGAAGTTGTACGTGTCGGCTAACGTTTGCAGGGCCGTTGAAAATTCCTCCATTGAATCACTCTCTCCTTGTGTTCGGGTGTTGAATCGTGCTCTTTCGTAGATTATTTTGCGCTTTGGAAAGAAGCAGGCTTCGTATTGGGCTAACTCGACACCGAACTTCTTGGCGTTTTCTGGACTTAGCTCGAAAGTGTAGGAGATCTTTTCCGCTTGAGTGCCCATCAAATAGACGAGCGTGTCAACTTGTCTTTCTTCGGCAGCAGCTTGCAGTCCAGAGGCTGTGCGGTACCGAAGAAAACGTTTCTTCCATGACGCCCATTCATTTGGAGTGGCGAGGCTGAAGGGCTGAGGTGGATCTATCTGGAACGATGTCATGGCGTACCTGATGTCCAATATCATACCTTGAGGTTCACCCGAGATATTTCCCGTGGAAGCTGGTTTAGCGGTCGCTTCGGCGTCTGAAGAGAAGCCGTTCGCTTCGCGAGCTGACGAGTTAAAACCGCTAGTATCCCAATCCCACTCTTGACACCAGGTTCAATCTGCGGAAAGGGGAACCTTTCAACATTGAGTCAGGCACGCAAAAACACCCTTTATTCACGTTCCACAGAAAACCCAGAGTCAATACACCAGATTCACACTAGCAGATCATTCACAGTTCTCCAAAAAGGCTGCGGTCTCTTGGGATAGGACTTTGTTAAAACGTCACCAGCATGACGCAAAAATCCAGAACGATCCTGTATCTGGTGCGGACACAAAACACACTCTCGGAGAAGTTGTCCAGCAAAAGGCGTGGTGTGCCGAGGTTGTGGAAAAAGACGACACTTTAGGAGAGTTTGTCGGCCGACGTCTTCTCTCAGGAATTTCAACGAGTAAGAAGAAGAATTTTTCTGAAAAAGACATTTGATGGCGGCTTCAGGTCCAGCTACCCAAACGAGAAGCGACGGTCAAGAGCCAGGATTCCTCGGCACAACGTCAAACTCCCACACTTCAAAGTGGGAACTAATGATTCTGGCTGAGAACCAACCAGTACTATTCAAGATTAACACCGGGGCAGATGAGACGGCGATCCCCGAAGAGTTTTTAGGAGTCTCTTCAAAAACCCTACTCTAAGCCCACCGAGGCGCCAGCTTCAGGAGCCCGACGGAAGACGAAATCACGTTCTGGGCGTTCCAAACTTGAACCTCTCGTTCAGAAACTAGAGGAACGAAGATAACGTTTACGTTTTCCAATGCCTCAAAACAGCGTTTCTTGGAAGGCCACCTATAGAAAAGCTCAAGGTTCTCCCTGAGATCTGCCAGGTGCGGAGTCTGTGGCCCGAGGAGGAGTTTCCTTGTATTTTTGAAGGGCTCGGTACTATGAAATGAGACTACGATGTAAAACTAGCACCTGATGCAACGCCCTTTGCCCTGACATCACCTTACAGGGTCCCCCTGCCTCTTTTTGACAAGGCAAAGATGGAGCTGGAGAGGATAGAACAACAGTGAGTAATTTCACCGGTGACAGAACCAGTGGCGTGGTGTGCACCGATGGTAGCGGTTCCTACGTCCTCAGGAGCCATACGTATCTGCGTTGACTTTACGGAACTGAACAAGTACGTCGAAAGGTAATGGCAACCGTTTCCATCAGTGGAACACACTTTGAGAATGCTCCAGAAAGCAACTGTTTTCTCAAAGATTGACGCCAACTCAGTGTTTCGGCAAATACATTTAAGCGAGGATAGTAAAACCCGGACGACATTCATAACAAATTTTGGCAGGTTCTGTTTTAACAGGCACTTGTTTGGAATTTCTACGGCGCCAAAACATTTTCAAAGGAGAATGGCCGATGTTCTTTTAGGGCTAGAAGGAGTAGCATGCCATATGAACGACATCCTAATTTGGGGGTCCACAAAAGATAAACGCGATGGTGGTCTAAGAGCAGTACTGGAGCGTCTCACTCAAGCTGGGATCACGCTAAACAAAGAGAAATGTCTCTTCAGCGTTACGAAGATTTCCTTTTTATGGCACCTGTTCGAGAACAATATGTTTCGTCCGGATCAAGCAAAGCTGTCTGCTATTCTGCAGATGCCAAGCTCCACATCAAAAAAGGAGTTAAACCGCGTCATAAGAATCTTTCACGTTTTGTCCCCAATGGTGCACAGGTCTTAGAACCACTGTCATCAATGTTAAGCACAAAACATGATTTTGTGTGGAACCAACCTCAACAGCTTGCATTTGACCAGTGGAAAGCTATGCTTTCTTTATAACCAGTACTGGGTATCTACAATCCAAGCAAAAAAACTGTTGTAAGTGCAGACGCATCGGCATACAGACTAGGTGCTGCCTTGCGCCAGAAGGAAGGACAACTGTTCAAGGCAACTGCCTACGCTCAAGGGTTATGACAGAGACCGGACGTTGATACGCACAGATAGAGAAAGAAGGCTTAGCACTCGTGTGGGCCAGCGAAAAGTTTCGAGACTACCTCGTAGGAAGAGTCTTCACTCTCGAAACTGATCACAAGCCTCCCATCTCACTTTTTGGGTCCAAAGCACTCGATGACTTGACACCAAGGCTGCAGAGAACGCGCATGCGACTCATGCGTTTCAGGTATGCTATCGTCTAGGTCCCCAGCAAAGATCTAACGGCAGCCGACGCTCTGTCAAGGTCTCCTATCTCACAATCGGAGCCTTTCGACCTCGAAAATGATATTGATGGCTATCTCTAACACATCGTCTCCTCTATGCCGCTGACATCATACAGTGTTCAACAAGTCGCCAGAGAACAACAGAACGAAGGAGTATGCGCACGGCTTCGTCAACTCATTCTAACAGGGTGGCCAGGAAGAAGAGATCTGGAGCAAGAACTGCAACCTAATTGGGAAGATGGAGACAACATCTCGCTTGTTGACGACGTAATAGTTTGTACCTCAGGGGTGATAATCCCTGAGAAAATGTGCGACACCGTTCTTCGCCAACCTCATAAAGGTTATTTCAGGATAGACAAATGGAAAGGACGGGCGAGGAATTTTGTTTGGCGGCCTGGAATTGACTGTGATATTGGGCGACTCATCAAAAGCTGTCACGTGTGCCTGAAACAGAGCGTCAACCGCAAAATGCCTATTTTGCAAACAGAATTCCCAGAGCGTCCCTAAGAAAGAGTAGTGATGGATTTGTTCCTCTGGGACGTAGTGCGGTGGCTAATCATAACTAACTATTTTTCACAGTACCCAGAACTGTTCCGCCCTGGTAGTCTCTCATCGGGAACTGTGATCAGCCATTGCAAGTCTATTTTTGCGAGGCATGGGATACCGGACGTGGTGGTATCGAACTAACGGACCCCAGTTCGCTAATCGCGAATTTGACGAATTTGCAAAGGATCATGGTTTTCGCCACATAACTTCCAGTCCAGGTACCCTCTGAGCAACGAAATAGCAGAAGCCGCGCTCAAGATAATAAAGTCGTCTCTGAAGAAAACAGAAGAACCGTACAAGACCCTACTCACTTACAGAACGAGTCTATTGAAAAATGTATACAGTCTGGCCGAACATCTGATGCGCAGGAAGTTGCGAACAACTGTTCCAGTCTCGCCTAGTCGCCTCGTTTCCTGCCTTCCAGGTCTCAACAACGTAAGAAAATTTGGAATGTCTCAGCGACGAAAACAGAAAGAAGACTTCGACCGCCGGCATAACGTCCGAGACTTAGTCGACTTGGACAAGGGAACTGAAGTGTGGGTAGTCGACCTCAACGACAAGGAGTCGTCCAAAGCAGTGCAAATTAGTCTTGACCATACTGGATCGACACTCACGCCGGACACTCTATTCTCAGAAACAAAACACACCTGATGCCCTTACCAAGTCAGGCTTAGATCATGAAGTACAGGTACCCGAGAATGCGCAAGAAGACGATGCTGATTCACCAGAGCCTGGACCTCATTGCTCCGATAGCACCCACGCTCACACACACACACAAAAAGGGAAGATGTGTTCGAGTACCAAAGAGGTATTAAGAACAATGAACAATGCAGGTGCAAGACTCAGAGGGGAAAGTTGTGATTGTTTATTTATATGAAGGCTTAGAAGGGGTGAACTGTCATTGTTTGTTGGTGTGAGACTTAGTAGGGGAGATGTGTGAGATAATTCACCTCTCGTGTCGGTTTGGCTGACTCGAGGGTAGAGGAAAAAGTAAATAAAGGGTTTTTTGCGTGCCTCACTTCATGTTAAAAGCTTGCCCTTTTCCCACATCGAACACATTTCCCCAGTGATTTTTTTTGTGATGTTTCTTACTAGGATGGTTTAGTCTTCTAAACAACCACCCCCTCACCCCCACCCTTCCACGTTCCAATAAAGATAGACAGTTATTTCCGCAGGTGTCGTTGCCAATGCTCTGATGCTCGTCTGCATGCTCAAGAATTTCACGCCAACGTCATAGTTTTTCCTCAACACCAAAATCCTGCACATTGGCGCTTTCTGAAGTTGATACGCGGAGTAGTCACCTGGCCGCCGCTAGCTTCGGTTTTGTCAGCCCAGGTGACATGTCTGATCATAACTCTGATACCGGCACGTATCATTTCGGTGCAAAACATCACTGCACATTTGCGCTTTTTGAAAATCAGTAGCAAAAATGAAAGGCATCAGTAAGCCCGAAATTGAGGAGATGGTAGAACGTTTTGTTAATGATTGCTGATCATGACCCACTGAATGGCCTCGACGACGGTCGGAAAAGCATTCAAAACCAGCGCGCACTTACGCACCTCGATGACTTCAAGCTCTGAGATGCAAATGTGGTAATCGGCCAAGGCAGTATGTTCATTTCACGGCTCAAAAATAGTCGTGGGGAACTGCTTCAAGCCATCAAGCGCTCACTTACGTGCCTCGATGGCTTGAAGCTCTCAGATGGTACTGTGACCATAGGCCAACGCACTATCTTCATTTCACGGCCAAGAAATAGTCGTGAGGAAGAGCTTCAAGCCATTGAGCTCGTACTTAACGCGCCTCAATGGCTTGAAGCTCTGAGATGCAAATGTGGTCATCGACCAACAGAGTATCTTCATTTCACGACCAGAAAATAGTCGTGAGGAACATGGCGAAGTGGTAACTTATCCGTGAGAGGCCCGGCATGAGGATTTGCGGCTTCAGGCAATTCACCAGCAATCTTTTGGCTCCACGAGACGTCGGTGCTGACCACGTTGCAGAGGATGTTCTTCCTGATAGGGGGCTTTCCGTGTAGCATGAGGCGCCATGCCAGAAATCCCACATCTGACACCAATGCTACGAAAGTTTATTTTACGAGACGTTGTCCAAGGCCACAAAAAAACGGATAGGGAGTCGGCCCCGTGCCGTCTGCGCGCGTATCGCCGTCGTCCTCGTAGGGTTCTGGCAGGCGCCTTAGCAGCACCGCCAGCTTCCTCCACGCTTTCACTGGTTGTTCTCACAACTCACAACCGAGCAGCGGCACCCTGATGACCAGGGGCGGGGAGAGGGGAGTGTCATCGAATCCATCTCTAAGAAAAAAGATGGTCTCAAAGGACTAACGGCAGCATTTGGACCTCTGAACTCCCATTTGCTCCCCGAAGAGACCATCTGGTTCGAGCGGCGTACCGTGCGCAAACGCTGAGGGCTAGCTGCACACGACCGGGACTAACAGAGGGGCGCGGGGAGCAAAAGCAGCGAGAGGCGCGCGGGAGCAACAGTGCGGGAGCAAAAGACGCGCGGACAAGATGGCGGCGTCTGCTGCATCGCCGATGGCCAGCGTTAGCGACGCACTTACTGTTTCGGAACGCAGGGGGAGGTATCCACAGACAATCGTAGCATCAAAAATTGCAGGAGGGGCCATGTTTGAGGGTTGGAGCTCACTTTATAACGATCGTAGCCTCTGTTCCAGCACGTCGTGGAAGTCAGCGCTGACTCGAGCGCCGCCATTGTTGATGCATTGGCCATGCGGCTTTTGACCGTTGTCTTGGCGTCCTTCCCCTTTGCATGCTTCGAAGCGTGTTTTGAAAGCGTTTATATTTTCTTTTTGGTTTAACTGGGATGAAAATAGCCGCATAGAACGTTTTAAAAACGTTTCCAAAGACAAAAAAAGGTTCATTCTGTGTTTTTTTCTTTTTGTATTCTACTTGTTTTTGTTTGTTTTTTCGCAAGAGACGATGCGGTTGCCACGGAGACGCGCATGCGCATAGTGGGGAAGCTATGCGGGGAAGCGAGAACATGGCTCCTGGGAGCCTATGGGGACGCTGTTTTATAGACTGTCACAAATAATTACTGTGTGTACCGTTACTTCTTAGTAAGAGATACACTCCTTGGAAAGTTTAGCAACAATATTGGAGAACAATATTAGCGCCAAAGCAGCACCATATTTGTAACATCGCTCACGGTTGACATGGTCACTGACAAAACGACTCGTTTCATTTGATCAGTATAAAAGGCGCATGGGTAGCTTTCGGTGTTGGCGATTGAATTAGCGTGGGACAATAAAGAAAAAAATTGTGTCATTGTGTGTGTGCTATGCGTGTGTCATCTGTGTTCTAACTCCTTGTCTATGCTAAAATGTATAATACGTGTGCAAGAATAAGTGTGCAAATGTGATGAGTGTGGAAAAGATCTAAACCAGCGATGACATATTTTTTTACAAATTGTGAATTTGACGTTGACTAGCGCCACCTAGGTGTGTAAGGGCGCAATTTAGTAATAAATGAGGTAAGGGCGCAACATTTAGTCCCAGTGGCCTAAATGCAAGGGTGCAAAAGTTGGTCCTGGAGGTTCAACTTTGAGGGACTAACGGTAGGGGAGCAAAGGTTGCTCCCGTTGCAGTTGCTCCCCTAGGGGAGCAATGGTTGTGTCAGCGCATATGCTCCCTTGAGGGAGCAAGTCACGCCCCTTTTTTCTTAGAGTAGCTGCAGGAGCTTGTGGATATATTAGGCACTCGACTTGCAGTAGCTTTAATTGAATCTAAGGAAGCAAAAAAACGAAGAAGAAACTGCGGGAAAAGCAAGCGACCATCGGGCATCGGATGGATCCAAGGAGCACATCTGAAGGCTTTCCTCGCATCGCAAAGTTCAGCGAGGAGGAAAGCTAAACAATAACCCTCCTCCCAATTCTTCCTTGCCCTTTTTCAATGAAACAGTGTATATATGCCAGCCGCCACCAACGGTTTCGCTCCCCTCCTCTCGTCCCCTCGTTCTTTTGGCCTGCTTTCCTCAAACCACGTACGGTCCAAGCTGGTCAAAAGACAGGAGCACCTGTTCAGCAAGAGACGAATAAGGTGTGTCTCCCGCGACAGACCGCCGACGGTCGCCTGCGGACAATGTTTGCTAGACTAAGTAGAACCCGCCGTAGAATTCTTACTTGCACTCTCCACGTGTGTTCTCAAGTTCAAGGTATTACTGGGGGTACCGTATTTAAAGGCGCGCATGAACGATACCATATTTCACGCCTTTTTTCATCACCCGAGAAAAGTGATTAGGGCTAGCATTCCAGAACACTCGAAACGTCTAAATGATCACGAAATCATATTTCTGCGTTGCTGTGCCGCTGCTAAGATTACATCGTCTTTTTAAATCGTAAAAATGGCGTGAGGCGAGATTTGTACTATTGGTAAAGTCGAGTGTTAAAGTAGCGATCGTCCGAAACTGCGTAGTGCATCTTTATCTTTTTCTTTTCTAATCCACTCTACTTGCAAGCCTATCATGGGAAAAAACACAAACTTCAGGCTATACTGGGTGATTCAAGGAGAGGGCAGGCTCAATTAAATCGACCGCGAAATTCGGTTTCTTAACCTATCGCGCTACGATTTTGTGCAGCGTTGCCCACAGATGGTGCATTTTTTTTGTAAATTTTGCAAAGACCGAACTTACCCGAGGAAAAAGTAAAGAAAGAAAAAGGCTTAGCTCCTATGGAAGCGCAGCGACGCCACCGGTCTTCAAACAACACGGCGCCGTTTCGCACGGGAGACAAGAAATGGCGCAACGAACGCCGCCAACGAACGAGCATGCGGCGCCGAGAGCCGGCGTCTTTAGCAGACGACCTTTTCGACTCAAAAGCGGAGCGCGTTCCGCAGGCGGCGGCAGTCGCAGAAACAAAAAGAGGCGCGGTAACAACAAGGAACTGCAAAGCAGACGACATCGGTACCCCGAAAAAAACTGTCAAAATATCCCGACAAACCATTTTTCTAATCGATTAGGTATCCATTCAGTATGTTTTATCAGTAAGGATGATAACATAATGCATTGGCAACTGATATCAGAAAAGCTCGCGCCGCTTTTGAGTCGAAAAGATCGTCTGCTAAAGTCGCCGGCTCTTGGCAACGTATGCTCGTTCGTTGGCGGCAGTTGGCATCGCGACCACTTGCGCCATCTCTTGTCTCCCGTGCGAAACGGCGCCGTGTTGTTTGAAGACCGGTGGCGTCGCTGCGTTTCCAAAGAGCTAAGCCTTTTTCTTTCTTTACTTTTTCCTCAAATAAATTCGCTCTTTGCAAATTTTACAACAAAAAAATTACCATATGTGGGCAACGCTAAACAAAATCGTAGCGCGATAGGTTAAGAAACCGAATTTTGCGGTCGATTTAAAGAGCATGGCCTCTCCTTGAATCACACTGTAGAAATATGTCTGTCTATTTACTGTTACGCCACTGACTGTCAGCGCATCCTCCTCTTTTTTAGAGGCACCGCGGAAACAGCTGACGGTGGCGGAGAAGCGGCCGGCGTGCTGACGACCCGCTGCGCTTGTTGCAGGCGTGCGTACGCGCGGCGCAGAGCGGTTGTTCCGGTCGCTCCGGTCACAGAGCACGCAGTCGTAGCTAACGCGCTCGTTGCAGATGTTGGAATCAGCCTCAAGCATTCTGGACGAAGTATGACTCGTCGCCCACGGTCACCTGCGGACTAAGTATGCTGTTGGACTAAATAAAACTGCGGCCTGTAAACTATGTATGCTAGACTAAGTATTACTCAGCGCCGACGGTCGACTGCTTACTAAGTATGCTGTACTAAGCATCACTCGCCCCGGACAGTCGAGTGCTACCGCAGGTGACCTTTGGTGGCAAGCTATAATTAATCCCAGTTGCTTGTTTCTTCGTTCATCTACCAGTTGTGGCGCCGAGCAAAAATGTCAGACGGCTGATGTAATGGTCCGGGATTCAATATCCGCTGAGCTTCCTGATGAACGTATCTGACTATCGGTTGTCTGTTCCTAGTTCTGATTGTGTATAAATTATTATGAGTATAGTTATGACTTTATGCGTTAATTCTTGTGAATTGACTGCTAGGGGAATCCCTTTGTGACGCCTTCGTTCACAGCCGAGTGTTACACGTTTCTGTAAAGTCCAGCCTATAAGCACATTCCGTGTTAAAGCAGACACTCTTTATTCTCATCCGATATTGAGACTCATCGACATTCCTGTTTCAATTCGCTTGCGGAAGGATCCAAGCGCAGTGCAGTATACTGTACGGATCGCCAGGATCGCAATACAAATGTTTCTGCAGCGGTATTGTTGAAATGCATCGTGTAGCTGTACTCCCGTAGTGCGATTTCATATCTTGGTATGTTTTATATTATTTTGATAGAACTGCGTTTTGTATACCGTTCTTTGGCGTCACAGTCGATCTGGGGTCGATGTGACGCCAGAGGAATTTAAACGTGCGATGGCCTGCAAAATAAAAATGCACGTTTCGATTTATTTTTAATAATTTTGGATTTAACTTTGACACGATTCAGCATACCGAGACATGGGTCCGGCATTAAACGTGTGTTAAAGTGACAATGCACGCGAGTTGGTTCATGGGTAAATTGAGAAAACGGCGCAAAGGCATTAAAGACGAGTAGAAGTGGAAGGGACGAGCGCTGACTGACAACTGAAAGTTTATTGAATGAACACATAAAAGCCAGCCGCAGCAACCACCATCAAAATTAAAAAAAAACACTTTAGGAGAACAACTTTAAACCATCAAAGCAGCACCTAGGAATGACAAGCTAAAGCTAAAAGGAGTAGCACAAGTACCTACATTCACTGAAAACTCAGGAACTCGATTTCCTTCGAGTGCGATAAACAGACGTCTGGCTGACGCAGCTATTTTAAAAGCATCGAGAATTTGCGTACAGTCTTATTATTCCCCCTGTCATTGATTTGAATGTTATTAAAGTTAGTGCGGCAGTGATATTCTGCGACATGTAAAAAATAAGTGTCCCCTGTAGTTGCTTTTTAACGACAAAGCATGCTCTCTCATTCTTTCATTGATACGCCTCCCGGTCAGGCCGATAAATACTTTTCCACACGACAGTGGGATCTTATAAATTACCCCTACTGCGCATTCCACATATTTGGCCGGATGGTTTATCACACATCTGCGTTTGTTTTGACTATTTTTGTTAAGGTGCTGGCTTCATTGTCCCAACTTCCGGGGAGCCGGAGCGGGAACACGATTGAAACATCATACCGTTCGGCTACCTCTTGTAAGTTGTGTAACACCCTGTGCATGTGCGGAACAGCTTGCGGCCTGGTACTTGACTTATTCTTCTCGGGATTAGACCAACCCTTCAGCTCCTTTAGCACCTTCTCTGCAACACCAAGCAAAACCGAACTAGGAAAGCACGTGGTCACGAGTCTCTGCACTTCTTGACTGAAGCTGTCATGCATCACATGACAACATGACTTTTCAAGAGCTGCACGGAGGCACGACGACGCCATGCTCCTCTTACCTAGCTTTGAGTGAGCGCAGTCGTAAGGCAAAATTTCCTTCTCATTCCGTAGGTTGTAGGACCAACAAATGTTACCTTTGAGTCAATTGTGAACGTAGATCCAAAATTTGCAAGAACTAGCCATCTTAGTGCTCATGCCTGAAATCTAGACCGTCACAGTTCTTCTTTACGAAATTTGGAACACCATGTATGACATCACCACCAGAAACACCAGCAGTGGTATTCAAAATCACTGAATAGTCCAGGAACGTTAATATCCAAAAGAATGGCCTGGTCAGACTTGGCTAAGTAAATGTCACAAAGGACAGGGGCAACGCTGGAGTCAATTCAGATACCTTTCTTCTGCACGTAGTAATTCCTTTCAAACAAAACATAGGCAGACCGCAAATAGAAATTTAAGATCTCAATAAAATTATCCACCCCCACTCCACAAGCATTCTGCAAATTAATCGCTCCGTTTTGCTCAATGCACTCACGCACAGCTACCATCAAGCTCCCCCCCCCCCCCCCACGAGGTATCGATTAAAAAAAGTTATCTATGTCAATACGGAACGCCACTTTGTCACTTGGTGAACCCTTACTGAGGATTCACCAAGCGAACAGATGTGTTTTGCTTTAGTCCTCGTTGATGTTTTGAGTTTATTGCGTGGAATTGTGAGAAAGCTATAGTAGTGAATATCTCATGGCAAACTAGCTTTGTGAGACATCTGCTTATCTCGGGCCTATTTTGCTTTGAATCCAGTTTTCTTGAGCCGAAGATTGACAGTCAAGGAAAAGCCGAAATCTGGAAATCTCAAAATTACAAAAAGAAAATTAAACCAATATTTATACCAATGATTTTAAACTAATCAACAATCGAAATAAAAAAATATAAATCAAAGTGAATTCTACGAGAATTTAGAGTTCAAATATCGCAAAGTTTTACGTTTTTACTAAGTTCAAAGCAATATATATTTGCAACATTCTATCAGCACGCACAAACTACTACAAGCAATTGAGACAGTGTGAGTGCATGCAGGTTGTTTTTTTTTTTTTTCTTTTTCAGTATTCGATCAAATTTAACGCCTTAACTGCGTACGTTTTGAAACATAATGATGCACTAATTTTAAATGCAGATACAAGTACCTTCTTTGACCATCAAAATTAATGCTCCTGGAGCAGTCAAACTTTTTTTCTGTGCTTCTTGATTATGATCAAGCTCCTTGAGATATTCAAAAGCATCGTGACGTGTTACTCAGTCTCATATCTAGAGGCTCGCAGGCGTGTCATTATAAAATAACATCACGAAACCTTTAATGACGCATATCCCAGCAACAAATTGTGTAAGTTAGATTGTTCACTGCCAAAAAATCTTTTAATGTTTTTTTTTCTCGGTTGTCATTATTTTAAGTCAAAAAGAAACTTAGGGGTTGGTCTTTCGCTGTGACGAAACAAAGCAGATGTCCTGGAGGCATTCCTTGGAGGGAAAGGAGCGGAAACAGCTAGTTCTACGGAATGTTTGATGTTAAGGTAATGCATTTTGGTGTGGCGGAGTTGGTAGCGGGCGTTTGTTCAGCCTCTAGGGCCTTGGATGTATGGCCGCTTCTTTTCTCCTCTCTTACATTTAATCTCCTAATGAAAATACCATTATCTGAACGCGTGTAATAAACAGATGAGAACATTTCACATCATATGAAAGCTTATATTCACCTGCTTATATGATTTATATAATTTCCGGGGCATTTTTTCAACAAATAATATATTAAATTTGTTTTTGTTTATTATGGCTACTTTTGAGACTCTTTCAAAACGTCGATAATAATTCCAATTGAAAATGAAAACATCTATCGAACTTGCAGTTTGCTTTTTTTTAAATGGCCCCACAACAGGTGTTGTTACAATTTTTTTTAGACATTAGGCTAAATTTTTGACGTTCCGTAGGGCTATGTTTACGTAAATGTGTTTGCACGCTAAACTAAACGGGAAACTTGAATTAGTGTAATATATATAGTGTGAAAGAAAGAGGACCCTGCAAGAACTCGAGGCGCCGGCCTTGTCCTCTAGGTGGTTTTTGCTCAAACGAAGCTAAAAGCTGTGATCATCAAAAAAGACTTCGGGTGCAGTGGTGAAGCGGCGAGATGGTGATTAGACATTTCAACGTATGTTCTGCGACTATCCCTATTGTAAATATGTCTGTGAGGCCCACGACGATTTATGAGGTCTTCACGTACATATAAAAGGTTTTTCAAGGATGTTAAGTGTATTAAAGTTTGGCATACTGTCGTGTGCGTGCAAGCGCTGGCAGCGCACACAGCTGCCTCGCGAACATACGGGCTCCAAACGGCGCCATCTCAGTTCTTTTAAAGCGATTAGCTTTCTTAGGGTCTTCAGGCCACTTTGGGCTATAGTGTCTGGCTCGTTTATCTTCCGCTGTAAATTTAGCGCGACAAATGGGGTCACATAACTTGATGCCCCATGACCAGTACTCAAATTCAGTTTTCCCACTAGATTTAGCAGGAAAGTTGACGTCACGTGACCTCAACACCCATCCAGTTTTCCCACTAAATTTAACGGGGAAAATTTAGTGTAATTGACAGGGATGCTGAAAGCTCGGAGCTGGCTCTTGTAGCTTCTGCTACGCTCACACTTAAAGGGAAACGGAGTGCGGTAATATATAAGCTGCTATTTGAGCCACCAGATGGCACTGAATTTCGGAAAAGGTCTATTAACGTCTCGAGAGTGCGTGGAGTGGTGGACTTAACTTCTATCCAAATACTACACACATATAACATTAAAAAATATATATAACATTTAACGTTGAAGAAAAGATTGCACAAGCTATGTTATCAATATGCGGCGTTTCATATAGAAAAATGCAAAGAAGGGAACATGATGGAAACATAGCGCACAAAAAGACCAGGACAATGACAGGAACGAAACACAGAAGAAAGACAAGCGCTATTGTATATTGTATATAAGATTGTTTACAATACGATAAATTCTACACAATATTGTATGTGATGGCATATTGTATATATTGTATAAACCAACAAGACTCCTTTTGTAAAAAATTATCTTGCAGGCGCGAATGTAGTCCAAGAAGAAAACAAATTCTATGGCTGGATAATCACATAGATACATGCAACATCAAGAAGCTATAATGAGCGCTTGTGATTCTTTGCACGGCAAAGCAGCAAAATGTCTTTCTTTCAACATTTGTGTAAAGAAGTGTGCACAAAATTTCGTCGCAACCACTCGCCCAAAAACTGATTTGGACAGCCCAAGGCACAGAAAACTAGCAGCTTCATGCTCGATCGGTGAATTTTTTCTCTGTACCTGGCTGTTGCATGACCTCGTGAAATTTGCATGCTACTTAACAGCCTATGGGCACGAAGAAAATGACATCGTCTCAAGGGGCACAGTCGGGGACGCGAAGGCATGGCGGCATTCGTAGCACCTGACAACCGAAACACATCTGAAGTCGTGAAAGGTGTCTTTGAGGCACGGACGTGTTTATGTCCTGGCATGTGCTCGTCAGGCACAGCAATCTTCTGAGATAGCATTAGGCCGACGAATGGCAGGTACACACCCCACTCGGCTTGAAGCCGAATGGGCGCCATGTCCTTTCGTACTTCATCGCGTCAACCCGCGGAGCGAAAATATCTAGCTCGATTTGATCCGTGCAGCAGAACATCATTCCACCGCCCGGCACCGACGCCGGATTGCGGTTGCTATGGTTACGCTGCTCAGCGACGCGGCGCTGCTCAGTTTTTGCTCACGTCTGCTTCCTGCTTAAGTATGACATGCCGCCGACGGTCGCCTGTGGACAATGTTCGTTAGACTAAGTTTAACTGACCGCCGATGGTCATCTCCAGACTAAGTATGCTGGACTAACAGCCGAATTCTTAAACACTAGCCTACTCAACTTGAGACTCCACTGGACATGAATGGAGTATGGACGAGGCCTGCCACTCGAGAAGCTATTGGGCTTCACAGACGCGAATCGGCGCTCCCTCGACTCGAACTTTCGCACTACACTCAGCGAGACGCGAAAGGCGCCTAGGAAATGAGGTTATATGAGAACGTTTTGTTTAAAACGTCCTTTCTTTAGGGCTGGGCGTCGATTAAATCTTTTAACCCGATTAATCACCACCCTTTAATCGATGAATTAATCGATTAATCGGTCTCGTACATGTCCATGCATAAAATATAAAAAAGGCCCCCAAAAAAGTATCTCTTTTATTTTTGCTCAATATAAACGGCGCAATATACAAATTTGATTTCGAATCAACCTCGATGTGAGTTGAGAACGGTTCGAAGACACTCACATATTATTACTTCAGCTGCACGAGGCAACGAGGATCGCTGATATTCACCGGCAAGAGCGACCTGCCTTGATTGTTCACAATAGCCTCTGCTGTGCTAAACGGACACTCGAACGGCGTTAAAGTTGTTGGAACCTTCTGCGGTTGTCTTGAGTTACAAATCTGGCCCCTACAGTTTACTTTAGGCTAAAATTTCGCCTAAAGTTTGTCTTTCATGCAGGTGTACTCGTCCACCTCTGCGTGGTGAAAGCGTTGAATTTTTACTTCCTATTGTTCCGTCAAAGTTTTACAGATTTACCGCTTAAAATATTTATTGCGATTAAGACATTAATTGATTAATCGGTAGGTTAATCGATGCATTGCCCAGTACTACCTTTCAGCGTAAACAATGTAAAAAATAGTTGGTGTCCTTGGAAAAAAGGTACTTTGCAAGCATTGATTTCGTATAATTTCAGGTTTTAGTTTTACCAGTACGAGAGTTGTACGTGTTTCAACGCAAAAAAAACAGACAAAACGTTTTCCAGTCGGGCAACTGCACGCATGGCAGCCCGCAGGAAATTGTCCGTGCTCGTCTACACCACTGATCTCTATGTCTATTTGCTGGATCGCTTTTGCCCGCTCCGCGAATACGGCCACTGGCGGCCATCTTTTGGTAGAGTTATATTACCTCTAGCCACCATCATCTATCAATGGCAGACAGCGTTCTAGCAGTTGTGCTAGCAGGCTGCCATAAAAATAGCCGTGGGTGATATTTCGTTCTTGATTGAAATTTTTCGATGAAACATGTTGTTGAAACCCGGCGTTAACGGTAGCCCGATCTTTGAGGAGCTGGTGAAAGTTTCACAAAATCGCAGCACCGGGGAAAAGCAACACATCACGCATCCAAAGTCGCATCGAAAGCAGACGCCCTTACGGTGTCTGCTTTCGATGCGAGCTGCGCTGCTTCCCCCCGGCGCTGCGCTTTCGTAGAACTTTCGCCGGGTACTCAAAGATGGGGTTAGCGTTCACGCCGGGTTTCAAGAGTCCGCTTCGTCGAACAACTTCAACCAAGCACGAAATATCACCCACGGTACAGCGTACTGGATCGACGGCTAGTTTTATGGCAGCCTGCCGCCACTAGCGCTTCCGTCCGCCCTATTTCTATGATGGCTGGGGAGATAATATAACTCTACCAAAAAAATGGCCGACTGTGGCCGCAGTCCCGTCCATAGGCGGAGCTGGTCAAACGCGATGCTCGGCAAACAGACATAAAGATCAGTGGTCTACACGTTCGCGCGCGGTCTGCTTGGATCTGAACACAACATGGTATCATTGTTCCTTGTCTTCAATTGGTGCTTAAGGTTCAGGAATAGTTAGACGCTGGCCTCGCAGCACGGCACAGTGATGGATGAAGTGGCAGAGGAGGGTGGTGCGGAGGGGCGGTTTGTCTTCACGACAGAGGATAAGGAGCTGTTGAGTAGTCTAGTCAAGAAGCACATCCTTGTGCTTAAAAGTCGTAAAACCAACGAAAGCTCCAAGAAGGCTAAAACCAAAGCTTGGGAGAAACTCTACATCTAGTCTAACTTTCAGTCGTATATCCGTCCACGGGACGCTAAACACCTAAAGAAACAATGGGAGAACGAAACCTCAGGTGGAAGAAGACATCATCGCACGAAAAGCAGAATATACACGCCACGGATGAGTAAACCATTCATATATTTGGTCGAAATATCGCAGTGTGTGATCAGAATGGGATGATCAGAGTCGTGCTTTACCAGTCTTCTGGAGTCGGGGAACACATTTCTGCCGACGCCGCAAATCGTCTATAGAAAGCTACCTTGCTACTCAAGCTGGTGCATGTCTTTGAACGTCCAGTGCATTACGACGGCTAACTGGGGGTCTTTAGTGCATTACGCAGTAGTGATACATGACCGCACGCCAGTTCGATGCCTTAGCCAGATAGCAACGGGCAGGTAAGGAGCAGACAATTACCAGAAATACAGTTTGAAGAGGCGATGATAGTGAACGTGTGTGCACCACGACCGCAGGCACGAGCCTTTCACCTAAAGTGCTGTAATGGCTTCTTGTGATGTTTTGCAACACGACAGCACGTTTTTTGTGTTGTTTTGATAGACAACATACGTCTCTCGAAGGCCCCCCCGTCCTAGGCACAGTCGGAACATAAAAGTGGGGTTGTTCTCTTTAATATCGCCCACCATTTTCATGCACAGCGATTGTGTCAATAAGTAACTTTTAACTGCCGATTTAAGACCTGTAAATTTAATTTGGTAGCTTATAGTAGCTAGGCACTTTGTTTACATAACGCTTGTAAAAATTTGCTAAAAGTAGATTACATTTTAAGAACTCGTGTCTTCTTCTTGGCTTATCCTTGTGATTTTTTTCATCTTGTGTAAATGGAAAATCTTACTTGAAGTTTTTTTAGGATTTATGAGTACTTCATTATCCAGAACTATCACTTTTCCAACCAATTTATATCTCGCGTTTGAGCACTTTTATCTTCTATTGTACCTTGAATTCCCTCTTTTATACAAGAATAACTACAGCCGCTTCAATTACTTTTGTCAGGTTGCCACAAGAACAGTTGAACGGTCAGCTACTTTTTGGCGCATATGAGTTTCGAAGTTTTATTTCATTTTTAAAGAGTGCTTTCACTTTTGCTGGCAACCTAACATCACCTAATAAAAAGTAACTGTACGCTTAGCATATCAGCTCGTTTATGCTCAGTATCGCACGTCATCACTCAGTAATTAAGAATCGTTAGATTTAGTAACTGCCGCCAACGAATGATTAAATAGTAAAGGCTGAAGGAATACCGACTGCTAGCGTGGAGCGCTCCTAAGAGCCAAATTGTTAATAATGACACCTAGGTAGCGAGAAGTTAGTTTATCTTAAAATGATGTAGGGGGCTCCACTGTTAACGGGGAATGTAGTCGGTGCATTACGACTACAGCAAAGACAACAGCCTCGCACTTTTAGTACCAGCAAAATAATGAGACAAAGTATTATCAGCTAATCTCCTAGTTTACGAGGGAATTTGTTTTTGTCCTTAATTCGTTTGCTAAGGTGAAAGCTTTCAGATGCCAAAACGTCAACCGAAGGTTGTCTCGCCTATGATTGGCCCACAAAATGTCACTACGAATAGTAATCTTGAATAAAAACAGGGCGAAGAAAAACGAAGGGCGAGCCAAAGAAACCGGATAGACAAGCGCGAGCCGGTGGAGCTTTCGTGCATAAGAATGCGTATCAAAATCTTCGTTTTGTATGCTTGTGTTTTTTTGAGCTTTGGTGCATTCTTTTGACGTGAATCAGAAGGAATTAATATTAAAAAAACTGACTTCCCTGTTATGAATACCCGAGTGCATCTTTTGCACTTATCACTCGGAACCCAGTATTAAGAAGAAAAAAAGTTAATCATAACAACAACACAAACATGCGTTTAACACGCGAAGTGTTAAACGAGCGTAAACTTCGTCTTCCATTCCTGGATAATCTCGCGTGACGTGCATTGAAACGTCACACCACAGACGGTGAGGGCGTCACATATTTCTTGCAAGATTCTTCTGTGGCGTCTGGTGAATACGCCCTGTTTCACGTCATCGTGTTTCAAGGATGCTTGAACCTTCCCTTCTAGATTATATTTTATTAACGCCTCGTTTCATTTGTTTTTGCTTTTGTGTTTCAAGTTCAGTCTTGTATTTGTTAAAGCGTTTCCCGGCATAAACGTTAGTGACGGAGAAGAATGCAATGTGCCCACAGGGGAAGAAGGCGCACTTTGAATTCGACAATTTCGTTGAACGGGCAACATGGCGCAAATCTTTCCGCTTCATTTCCTTCTTCTCTTGTTGGTGAGTGTAAAACTTACTAAATAGTGCACATCCGGTACTGAAAAAACTAGATTGTGCCGTTGTTTGGAGATAACTTTTTTTAAAACTTTCTTCTTAGTTGAGAGATTACTCGGCTTGATCATATTTATCTATTTGGACAATTCGTCATTACATTATACATTCCTTACATTAATTGCATTATTTCATACATCTGTACAATTGCCATTGGTCATACTTATACATATTTACAATTCGTCATTGGCCATACTTATACATATTCACAATTCATCATTATACATCTGTACATTCATCTGTACAATACCATTTTATAATTGTTAGAAGCGGCGCCGTAGGCCTTCGCGGTATAGGCGACTTGCCTTGCGCCAATACTCAAATATATCAAATATTCATATCAAATATCAAATATTCAATGAGCTAACACTTCTGAATGATTTATTTTTGTTAAAGCAAAACGCTTTTGGGGGTAAACAAGAAAGAAATGCCGCCACAGATATAACAGAAACTTCATAATTGTCCGAAGCTCCCGGTAACAAAGCTTGCCGCCTGCCGCACACAACCGATGGTAAACACAAACAGTCATCGCTGCCAACTTTATAATTTAACAGTCTCTAAGGGTGTCATGGAAGGATATCGGACTGGAATGTTCATGACCTTGCAGAGGCGTTCTGGTTCTAGTCTGGCCCAAGTATACCCGCACAGACCGCCACTGATTAGGAAGCTTTTCCGTCGCGGTAATATTGCGAGGATAAAATGGGTTCATTTCTTTCAGTCTTGCCTTCGCAAAGCTTGAGGATGTAATTGTGGGATCGAAACCACCCGCTTGACGTCACTAGAGCGCGGCTCGTGGATTGGACGCGAGAACTGCGTCAGCACTCGACTTCGACTCGTAGCAATCAATGCTTTGTCGGACACTCGGCTAGTGGCTCGTGTCCTACCTTAGCGGTAATGACAATAGCTGAACTCTATACTTCGTCTCACCTTAGCATGAACCAACTTTATTAGATTAGCTCAGTTACGGAAGCACTCGTGGACGCTGCTTGCACGAGCAGTCCCCCCCCCCCCCGGTCACTCACCACGACTCGCCTCCCGATAAGTCCGACAATTTTCTATATTTTAATTAACCTTTAATTAAATAAAATACACGTGTGGTTTCCGAAATAAATCAGTCAATGTTAGAACGACGTTACACGTGAAAACGCGGGGCTGCACCAAAGTTGCTGCTTGTGCAGTAGGCTCAAAGCTATCGGAGGAAAACACGGATGATAATCTAATCATCCGCGTTTCCGTACTGCTAGCTTTACGCCTCCTGCACGAGTGGTAACATTAATGCAGCCCCGCTTTTTCACGTGCTTAACGTCGTTCTAAAATTGACTGATTTGATGGTTTTCAATAATACTCAGCAATTTACTAATGAAACCATATGCTGTTACGCTATAATTAAAAGGCTGACTAAAAGTTTCGTCAATTATCCAACTTATCTCGAAAATTAGCAGCATAAATCCTGTCCCCCTGGCCATACAACTCATCTGCACAAAGTGCACTTGTGTATTTTTTACGAATTTTTTGTAATAAATCTGTACGGATTAAAATCAAACATTCTGCATATTGAACAAATATATATGCTTACACGAAATTGTGTGATGGAGTAACGCTAAAACTTTTGTGTATATTATTTCATCTTAAGAGCTTGGAGCGTTAAACCTAAAAACAATGCGTTTAAAATCGCACGCTCATAGAAACCCACAAATGTGACGATATTGTTCAACTCCCTTCTTGAACTGTAAAAATAATAAGCTTTAGAGAATGTGCTGTCTTGAGTATTAAAAGCAAGTGATGTCCCCGATGGGCGTTCGAATTCTCACCTCAGTGTACTTTCTTTTCAATGCAGGTTACCATCGAACCAAGTAAGTATACACACTATTCAGACACCCACTTTACAAATACTTTAACATTTCTTTGATCTTACGAATATGTTCATGAAGCTACCAATTAATTGCGAAGTCATCTCATAAGAGCTTTCGCGAAAGAGGAAAAACCTTTCTGCGAATTATTTTATGATTAATTGTTTATATGCTGGGCGTTCGTTTTCAGATACGATCGAAGCAACCATGTCCGACGACCAGTTTTTAATTTTGATGAAAAAAAAATCTTTGCTGGCTTCGTGCCCAGAAGAATAAAACCAGTCCTTGTTCTGGAACAAAACATTTTGTCTTGGCAAAAAACATAAAAATTGCAAGCATCATCTTAGTCACGTGCGCGTTTTGCGTATCGCGCCATGTTGGCATTTCGGGCGGCTTCCCCCAAAACACAGTTCTGGCCACGGGTCTAGAAATACTTCCTGACAGCATTAGGCATAGGAACGAACTGACAAAAAGTAATAATCACGAAGTATTAATGTTGTTATCTTGAGAATAACAAAATCGCAAATATGGTACAATGCGGGATAACGCTTCTGGATTAAAGATTTGTCTTTCTCCGTACCTATAAAAGATAAAGCCTTCGAAATTTGCCAGTCGGTTGCCCTGCGTTTATGCACTTACTTCATCTTTGCATAAAATACTATCGTCCTGGCTAACGGGTACAATTTACAAGAATTACTCAAACATGGGCATTTGACTAAATATGCATTAGTTTCAAAATTAATTTTAAACTAAAGGCCATCTTCAATATTCTTTACTCTCTCCGAAATTAACGTTTACGATATGTACTAACAGACTCTGCATGAACATAGTGCAATATTTGTGTGGCTTTGGAGATATAAAGCGAGAAATCTGGCCATATTGACGCTAACGCGTTTGCCATGAATGCCCCATTCGTGGCAACCGCACTCACAGCAGTTCTTGACAGTTTCGATTATTTTTAAGAAGCGTAAAAATGCTACGGGGCGGTCAGGTAAAGACAAACTGACAGCACAGAAATGGACGGTAGTTCTTGAAGGATAAAATTAATAATACACTTTTGTACAACCGACCCAAAAATGCCCATGGGCCGGAGCGATTGAGAGGCTGCCTCCCGGTAACATGGTTCGCGGTGCCTGTTTCAACAGCCGGCGAGTAGCGTCTCCGTCTACGCGACGTAGAGGAAGCAACCGGGGCGACTTTGCAAACAGATCAGCCTACAACCTTGGCGGTAACATGATATAGGAGGCAGGGCGCGGCAGAACCTGAACCTGCGCCGCCTGTGAGCGCCAATAGATCCGCCGCCGCGGAGGGCAGCACAACGCAATCAAAATGAAAATGCTGAAAAAAAATCCGATTGACTGAGAATGTTCGCATTGGGCGTTTTCAGATAGCATCGAACGACAATGTCCGGTCGACATTTTTTTATTTTTGCAAAATGTATATTTTTAGTTGTCGTGGAACCGCAAGAACGTATTCAAACATCTTTTGCTGAAAATAACAATTTGTCTTGAGGAACAAATATCACAAAGTTGCTGTCGGTATACGCGCACGTTTTTGCGACTTGCGTGAAACCGGATCCTTCTAGATATTTAGAAAAGAAAAACTATTGTCGGCCTTAGGTTTAATTATTTTTCTGTTAAGAGACTGTACATAAAATAAAAAGGGGTAAGCATACATGTATTATCGATTACGAAAGCAATTCAGAGCTCCATGAATCCGGATCTTAAAAGACTGGAAACTGAAAATTTTTTAACATGATTTGGACGCGTTTGTTTGTTATTCAGCATAAATTGTCATAGCAATTAAAAACGACAACCTTTAAAAAAAATATATGCTGAAATGAACTGACAGATTATCTGACTTATCCAATATATTAGAAAATTCGTTCAAAATAAAATCCATCTTTATATTTCTTCAACTTTCCACATATCAAGACTCATAATCTGTCCGATCGAGGCCCTTCAAAAATGTTTTGCAATATGTCTGTATTTTTGAATTTACAGAGCGCTAAATGTACAGAATTGCCGCAACGGGAGTAGCAGAAAGATAGGACGTTGCCGATTTCAAACAAGGGCAAGATAGGGGTCGAGAAGTGTAGGAAGTATGTGAACAGAAAGCACTGCTGTTATGAGTTCGTGAAAAATAAGTATTCATACAAAAGATTACAGATGAGTTTGAGGCACAAGTCAACAATTTAAGCACGTATTTCTCGAATCAGTGAATTTCGGAGCCTACCTCTTCGGAGGGAGGCTGTGCCGCTGACGACCAGGTTCAAATAGTGATAAGAAAGAACACATGTTTAAAGTGGTACAATAGAAACGAGTTTAATGAATCAAGGTCCTGTGCGCACTTTCGGCGCTTGTCGCGTGCATTCCTTCTGCCGGAGTCGGTCACGGCGCTCTTCTGGCACTCCGAGAAGGAATATTTTTCTTCCGTTTTGCCTGCTAGCGATTACTCTTCGTTTCTTAAATCACGATTGGGGAGCAGGTGGCTACTGCTCTGCTCGCTACCCAGCACCCCCGTTACATCCTCACGGACTCTCAAGACGCCTGCCGGGCATACCTATGTGTGGTCTCATATGCTCCGGAGGCTTACGCACATCCTCGAAACCCACCAATCCACAGTGAAGGGAAGCGGATCATCAGCATCATCTGGACTCCGTTCCCATAGTGAGACCGAACTGAGGGGTAATGTCCGAGCCCATCACTTGGCACGCGAAGAAGCCGACGTCCGTGCCGTGGTTCTCAGGGGGCGAACACCCAGACCAGCAACCGGACCCACCTACCACAACTCACCACCTACAAGAACATCACCACTTACTATCGGGAGCAACGGGGCACTCTACCACCACCTTATCATACGCTCGACAAAGGAGAACAGGTCAAGTGGCGCCTGCTCCAGAGTCCAAACCAACACTTACCCAACGCCATCCAGACACAACCAGCTTTACCCCCAGCTCTACCCCTCACCCATAATCCCCAACTGTCAACAGGACCCAGGCAACATCTACCACATGGTCCTGGCCTGCCTGAAACACCCAAAACCACAAGACGCATCGCGGCTTCAAAACCGCCTCAACTCCTGGGATACGTCCATCAGAGCCTCGGACGCGGAAGATCAGCGCCAGCTGGTTATCCAGCCGATGACGCGTGCAAGGCCAATGGGACCCCGGACATAGTGACCACCCCAGGGTGAACAACGTAAGTAATGCTTGATGACTTCAATAAAGTATATTCTCATCTCTCTCTCTTATTGGCACCACAAGCTCGCCACCTCGACCTGCTTTTCGCAGCCATAGGCAACTTTACCTTCAAAAATATATATTTTCGGCGTCTACTGTTCTTGCTACTAACAGCTGTGGTTGCGAAGTGCCGGACCGCGTACACTGCCGCAAGTGACAAAACCGAATTCCACACACGGCAGAAACGGAGTGCCACTCCTTTACTTTCATGTCCCCGAAGGCTTTGACGTCAGCTTTCGGGAGGTGGATTAGTTTCACGTTCGGCAGTTTAGTGTTCAGTGCGGGTACTATCTCTGACGCCGACTTGATCACCGACGTGGTGGGCCATCAGAGGTTGGACAATGTTGCCTGGTGCTTGACAAGACTCCCCATTCCATCGCAAACACTCGTGCCATGTCCAGTTTAAAAAAAAAAAACTTCTCCATCGCTTTCTTGTACATGTTGCTCTGCAGCTCGTGTAGTTCGTATTTGTTCAGAAAGGGAGGGGTCGCTGCACCTTCACCGACGTAGGTCACATGAGCATGCATTGGAATCTTGTCCTCAAGCCGCTCGTCAACTTGCTAACAGCGTAGCATGCGTGGGCGGTGTCGTGGCACATGTCGTCACTTATGACGGCACAGCTGAGGGTTCCTTTTCTCGTTGTGACCACGAAGGTGAATATGGAGATCTTTTTTCCAGTGGTGCGATTGGATTTCCTCGGGCAGGACAACCGGATTGCGGTGCCCTTTTTAGCTGGCAATCCCGTGCCCTCTCGCGTGTTGACTTAGGCCGCAGACTCTCGGCGCGACAAACAGAGGAGTGTGAGCGAAGTTGTCTCTTTGTACACTCTAACCCTTTCTAACACCGCTCGCCATTTATCGTGGAAAACATTTTCTCCGCAAACTCGATTTGTGAATAAAATTTGCACTAAGATTTGCTCCACAAACTCTGGTAGCGAGATGTAGAGTATACCATTCCGCTCAAATTGATCAAACGACTCCATATACTATATATTCCCGAAAAACAACAACAGTGTTTTACGTGTACACATTTGTGTATATAGCGTTTGAAAGGGCTAAAAAAAGCCCGTGCGCCTACTTTCCCGCACACCACTGGGAGAGCCAATCACCGCAACTTACGGAGATAGCTCAGCGAATGACGATGCCGAAACATATGTTTAGACGAAAAAACGCAGTCTGAGTTCTGATATTAAGCAATGCATGCGTGACGTTTTGCATTGCTTAATGTCACAACTCAGACTGCATTTTTGGTCTAAACTAATGTTTCCGCATCGTCATTCGCTGAGCTGCCCTGTAAGTTGCGGTGATTGGCTCTCCGAGTTTTGTGCGTGAAAGTAGACGCACAGACATTTTTAAGAGTGTACCCCACACCGATCTTTGAAAACAAGAAAAGAGCTCGAAGAATCGAGTCTCAAGAAATTGGAGTTCTTGATTCTCCAAACCACTGTCATATAAATTAAGTTACAGACAATCTCAATTAATCGCAATCCTTCTTTTTTTCTTTGCTGTATATTTGTTTGTTAGTTTGCGTTGTGCGGCCCTCTGCGGCGGCGCAGGGTTCTGCCGCGCCCTACCTCCTATATCATGTTACCGCCGAGGTTGTAGGCTGATCGGTTTGCAAAGTCGCTCTTCCTTGACGTCGAGTACACGGAGACGTTACATGCCGGCTGTTGAGACAGGCACCACGAAGCATGTGACAGGGATGACGCCTCTCGGTCGCTTCGGCCCATGGGCTTTTTTGGGTCGGTTGTTCAAAATGTATTATTTTCCCTTCAAAACTACCGTCCACCTTTGTGCTGTCAGTTTGTCTTCTCCTGATCACCCCAGTAGCATTTTTGCGCTTTTTAATAATAATGAAATTGTGAAGAATGGGTATGTGCAGGCCCCATTTATGGCAACCGCGTTAGCGTCAATTTGGCTATATTTCTCGCTTTATAACTTTAAAGCCACACAAATATTGCATTATGTTTTTGCAGACGCTTTTAGTACATATTATAAACGCTAAGTTCGGAGAGTTTAAAGAATATTAAAGATGGCCTTTTTTTAATGATTTTCAAAATAATGCATATTTTGTTAAATGCGCCCTGTGTGATCAATTCTTGTAAAATTCTCCCGCTAATCAGGGACGACAATATTTCATGCAAAGATGAAACTATATACATCCTAATACACTGGCAAAAGTTTGGAGATATTAGCTTTTATTTATACGGAAAAAAACAAATCTTTAATCCAGATAGTTATTGCTCAATGTGCCGTGTTTGTGATTTTGTTTCTCAAAAATAACGTACCTGATACCCGGTGATTAATACTTTTGGCCAATCCTTCGTACGCCTAATTTGTTAGTACTATTTCTAGACCTGTAGCCAGAACAGTTTTTTGAGGGAAGCCACCCGAAATGCCAACGTCGCGCGATACGCGAAACGCGCACGTGCCTAAAAGGGTGCTTGTAATTTTTTTTTCGGAAATACAAGTTTATTTTTTTTTTATCAAGGATTGATTTTGTTGTTCTGGGCAAAGTCAGCAAATTATTATTTTCATCAAAATTAAAAATGGTATCCGGACATGGCTTGTTCGATCTTATCTGAAAACGCCCTACTGGTATTGCCCAGAGTTACTAAAAAAATATCGATACATCGCCTCCCACGTTCACGTAAGAATATTTTTTCGAGGCGCAATTTCATCAGTTGGAGCTTTGTAGACGCCCCCGTAGTTCACGAGTGTTGATTTCTTTGTTCCAAAATGATGGCGAAAATATTTAGGGGCACGTGTCTGTCAAAGAAGCACGTTAAAGAGTAAACTATATCGTTTAACACCCTAGACTCTGGAGCAGAAAAGGGGAAAAAAAATTCTCGTCGAAGGAACAGGCACCGCTCTGATGTCTAGCTCCTAAAATCTTCTTAAGTGGAGCCTGTGCGTCGAGAAAGTGAGGGAGAGGAGGAGACAAGAGTGCGCTGGGACATCAGACAGCCGAGCTCTGATTGGAGAGATTAGTGGGTAGACCTAAAGATGCTCGTTCTCTTTCTGGCTAGCCAATCACCGGCCAAACCAATCACGCGTAAAACAAAGTGAAGGATGGTGGCGAATTTACTGTGCGTGATTGGTTTATTCGGGGATTGCAAACGCACAAATGCGACGATCGCCATGACGAGGCACTTTTGATCGCTACTTGATTGGCTCCATCCGATTGTAACGTCGGCTGCGTTCGGACGTAATGTGAAAGGGAGCATAATAAACAGTAGGTTCGCCAACCACTACCACGATGAAGAATATACGTCGCGATTCTACTGAGCCGTTTTCCGGTTACTCAAATGCGAGTGCCACACGCACGATGCAACGCGGAAATGGCAAAAAGTCGGACATTTCGGCGACTTAAACCCGGGTTAGGCTGTTCATACATCATACAAACGACAGTCTGCAAACACGAGCCACCTTAATATTCGTGGTTAGAATGCCGCGTGCCAAGTTTCTCCCTGAACGCATTGTCCTGCAGCATTCTAAGCACGGAGTCTCGCGATGACTCGCCTTGGAATCTGTATGCAGATTGTCTTTTCTATGATGAATAACTATTGCGATTCCTGCTTTAGAGGTCATATACTCCCACCAAGAACAAACGCTTGGTGTTCAATAGCGTTTCTTTGCTTGTTCAGTGACACTACCTTATTAGTACATTGCTACAGCTTTTTGAATATATTTGCCTATAAGGAGGTTTTTAGTGCTTGTGTGTAATCTAAACATCCGTTTAGCCGACGCGGGTTCAGCTTCACACGTGCTGCCATAGTCACCGAGAATCTAAAAAGAGTAGGGAGGAGTTTGAGCTGTCATGCAGCCAGCGCGAGCTCGCTACCTTCGATGGTGCTTCGGCGGCTCGTGAGCCTCGTCCGGACACACGCAGCTTAAGCATGGCGGAAGTCAGCGAGCACGTGCTGCAGCTCGAGCATCTGAAAGTGACGCCCTACTGTGCTCACCTTGTCAATGGCTATAGAAGATTCCAGGCAAGGCGCCTGGCCGCCGCCTAGTGTCTTACTTTCCTATTGAGAAGTATCTGTTTATGTGTGTGTGTGTTTTTTTTTATTTACAGAAGAGCTTGCATCGTCTTGAAGCATTTTTGCGTAGGGTGGGTTAGTCAAACATTCAAGATACATCACTCGAATTTATTTTTTCTCATTCTCTCTCTCTCTCTCTATATATATATATATATATATATATATATATATATATATATATATATATATATATATATATAATATATCAAATATGTAGATATAATCGAAATTTCATAAGGTGAATGCGAAGCCATGCTTGATCTGGAACTTCAAGGTCCAGGTCGTACGAAGCCGCAGAACACGTCAAAAATATTTGGTCGATGAGCCACGATCTCGAAACAAAATCTTGGCTCCTCCGCAATGTCCCCTCGGGTGTGATAACTACTGCATTACTCCACCTGGACCTTCTGGCGTTTCCTATTTGTCTTTATAATGCGCAGGAAACGACATCTACCCAATTAGATGTGTTCTGGAAGCACACACCGCCGCGTGGAACGCGATACAACGCTTGCTGGCACGTAATACGTGCTCTTCATTTAGGGTCGAAGCTCCTTAGGGGCTAGCCATGTCCGTATGTCCGTCCGCCGTAGGCCGGCGTCGGGTGCTCGTGCTTCTGCTCGAGAGATCACGTGCTCACGAGCACGTGAGCACATGCTCAGATGCTCGTGTAGGGCAAAAAAAAAATTTGGAAAAAAAATATGAAAAAAAAATTATGAAAAAAGAAAAAGAAGAAAAAAAGAGTAGGGGGTTCTGAGGTGCCATCCCATCTGTCTGCTTAAAAAAAGAAAAAGAAGAAAACCACACATTCTCCTACTGCCATGAATGAAAAGGACCGAAAAGCTCGGCATGCAGCGCCTCAGCGTCTACGTAGACAGCAAGCTCCTCCGAGACCAGGGCGCGAGAAGCTGATGCACAGCGTCAAAAACGCCAAGCGGACCCGGAGTTGAGAGCTCGGGAAGCGGCGGCAAAGCGTCAACGCCGACAGCAAGCAGCAATACCTATGACCAAAATCAGTATCATCAGCACCACCCGAGCTTCGCCCCAATCAACATCATTCACCACGTGGAGATGCGGTCATTTTTTGTTCCGGCAATGTGAATTTTTTGTCGGTTTCGTAAGACTTTGACTTATTCAATCAAGCACGATACATTCATCTGCATATTTTCGGTTATTTTCATGTCTAGGACATGGCACTTAGAATCTCAGCCAGTCCTGGACATTGCACAGAACAGAATTGCGGGATGGAAGTTATATTACATTGGATTAATATGTAATAGAATGAAATGTTATGTCTGAGATCTCTGTGTAGTCGCTGCTTGTAGTCGAGCTGTACTAGAATGATAATAATCGGTCACACCAGTCGGTCTCAAGTTTAGAGATTTGTGTTTGTCCTTTGTCCCTCTTGCGCCCCTCCTCCAAGGATTATTGTCGTCATTCTTGTAGAGCTCGCTTGCACTTTTGAATTAATTGCATTATCATCATAACCTTAAAATGCAGGCCGTTACTCTTGTTCGAGTTAGGCTGGTGCCAGCTGATAAAACCCGTTTGCTCTACTGACAATTAACTCCTGATTAGCTCAGTTAGTAGAGCGCTCCACTGAAAATGGAAAGGTCCCTGGTTCGATACCAGAACCAGACGTATTTTTTCGGTCGCGCACCAATCACCTAGCTGTGTTTGGAGATTTGTGTTTGTCCTTTGTACCTCTTGTTCCCCCTCTCCAGGGATTATTATCGTCATTCTTGTCCAGCTCGCTTGCACCTTTGCATTAATTGCAATATCATAATCCCCTTAAAAATGCAGGCCGTTACTCTTCTTGGAATTAGGCTGGTGGCAGCTGATAAAACCCGTTTGCTCTACTGACATTTCACTCCCGATTAGCTCAGTTAGTGGAGCGCTCCACTGGAAATGGACAGGTCCCTGGTTCGATACTAGTACCAGGCGGATTATTTCGGTCGCGCAAAAGTCACCTAGTTGTGTTTGGAGATGTGTGTTTGTTGTTTGTACCTCCTATTCGCCTTCTCCAAGGATTAATATCATCATTCTTGTCAAGCTCGCTTGCACCTTTGCATTAATTGCATTATAAGCGTTATTATACTGCTTTTTGTAAGTCCCCAAAAAATCTACCTACCTTAATGTTTTACTTTGAAAATAAACCTTGCAGGCATTGGACATCCTTTAAAAGTTTCTGCAATAAAAACATAATTGTGCAAAACATTTTTTTTAGGCAGCGGCAACCTGTTTGATCTCGAAGATGCGGTTTACTCATTCCTCGTGACAAATTGTTCTAACAGTGAAAGACTAGCAACTTATGATATCACTGGAGATAACAAGACCCGAGGTCTCAAGGCCGGCGAAACCATTGACACGTATGTTATACTACATTTTTGTTCCGAATAAGAAACAACAATTTGTTAAATATTAAAAACATTGGGGTAGCAAAATTTAATGGCTAACTCTCAATCCCTTTTCATTACCAGAAAAAAAACTGCTTTGAGCAATTTTCATATATGCGGCTCTCAGTAGCCTTCGCGGTGACTGTTCGCGCTCTAGTCTATTTTGCTCCTTTACAAAATGCCAAAGGCAATGTTCATAAGCCACTAAACCATAGAACGAATTATTTGCGCTAGTGTGCTAATTATGCAAATGCGAAAATTTTGTTATTTCACTAAAACAAAGTAAAGTGAAAAGCCCTTACTGCTGGGGATGTTGTTGGTCTTAGAACTCAAAATGGCGTAGAAATACAGGGAAAAACAATAACTACCTTCAGACAAATAACGTGTCGTTTCTTCAACGTACCGGTTAAATTGTACCTTATTTTGCTCTCAAATGTTACATTCATTAATATCGTCTGAATCTTTCAGCACGCAACACTATTTAATCACTACGTAGTGGCTATTGTTTGTGATTACTTCTAGGTAAAAGCTACCCTTTCAATGTGACTCCATTGCGTGCACTAGTTAAAAACACAGTCGGCTTACTTGAGCCGCCTTTGTAGCGTGTTCAAACATACTTTCAAGAAGGCACCATGGTAACTGACAACGCTGAGCGTAAGCAGTCCGCAGCATTTCATTATCCCGCTGCAGCCAATGAGATTTCAGCATTAGCCAATAAGAACGCCGAAGGACGAATGAGAAGCAAGAATCATAAACATAAGCCACACCCTGTGTTTCTCAAGCTGTAACAGACCACAGGCGTGCACTGCATCACTTCGAGCTCCAAACTAAAATCCTCGGTTGGTAATCAGTCTAAGATCACGAGTGAAATCCCCATCGGACTTAAAACCCATTTGACCACTGTGGCGATAAAATCGGAATCTTTGTTGTTAAATATACTATATTAAACGCACGCTTGGCGCCATAGGCGCCGATTACGGGGGCGGGGCAATGCCGGAGTCATGTCATGTTGAGGGATCGGTGGCCGAGTAGACTGACGCACACCAGCTCGGAGCACGTGGAGTGCAAGCTCGCGCTGTAGAACCCAGGGATCCTGAGCTCAATCTCCACACCCCTGCCCGTTTCGAACTGGATGAGCATCGTATCGGCGTGCGTTCCTGTATCACTACTGCGTGGTGCTCGTTAAAGACCCGAGGCTAGCGGTTGTACTACAATGGCTACATTTCTAATCTACAGCTGAAACGGAAGTCGCCAATTGGTGCTGCCCAACTTCCGGGTGTATAAACATACATACAACACAAATACAAGTCATGTCCTTTTTTTTTTAATCGCAGGCTGCGTGACTGTGCTGACTTTAGGATGCACACCGTGAGATTATACTGAGGAGCGCCATTTTGTACCACGGCATGTGCTTCGTTATGCGTGTTGTTTTCCGTTATTTAAAAACAAAATTTATCGATACACGTTTTCTTCGTACATCGACAGCTTGTTAGAGGCTCCTCCGAGGCTTTGAAGCTCGAAATGATATAGTTAGAGGGACATTCATTATCAATATCGCAAAACGCTCAAAATTAAAAAAAGGCTTTTAAAAACTTGCTTTGGTTTTTTCACAAGTGAATCCCGGATCCGCTGACAGTGAAGTGCACGCACCAGCACAGACCCGCGTCAGCTGCTTTAAAGCACGCCGCCTAATAAACCGCGTATGCTGATAAGAGGTGCGGATACCAGTCTCGAGCAGTTCCCACTAGATCCCCGAACTTGCGGAGAGCTATAGTGTCACGCCACCCGAGTCTCAGGTCACATCATTTAGACTAAATAATGTGGCGTGAGATTCGGGTGGCGTGAAGTATTTTATACGTACAGAAAACCTCTAAAGTTTAGAGGGTTTCTGTATGTATAAAATAAATGAGTGGGTCATTTTCCGAGCAAGCATTGGCCATTATTTCTACACGAAAAGATCAAGATACACAAGAATATTGATTCGATAAGGTTTTACAGCTTTTGCTGTGACTGCACTGTAAATTAAAAAAAAAAAGACTGTTCAATATTTTTTTAGACTACATTGTCGTTCGAGGATTTTATCCACTGTACTCTTCTCAGTCATACGCACAAACCCAAGAAAAAAAAAAAAGAGAAAAAAACCTTGGAGGGCACGTAAGAACTTCTTATGAATGTCTAATCGAATGCCATTAAATGCCCCTTCCAGCCGCTCCCCCACCCCTTTTCCCTCTTGGCGCGCGCCCCCGTGTTAACCGGGGCCGCAGCGCCATGGGGTGACGTTCCTTGAAAGTAAGGAACGCGGGGGAGTATGTTTTCCGTTTCGTTGCTACAGACTACATACAGGCTTCGCTCCATCGGACAGGAGAATATAGGTGCCGTTTGGCGCGGCTTCAAAAGCTGATAACGCCGGTTTGCTCCATAAGACAGTTAATGCTTTCGCATTAAAATGTCCGAATTCTGAGTACATTGTTGCGCAAGAAGTCTCCACAAAACGGAAGCTTTCAGCTTTATTTAGTTGTAAATGCTTTCACCATTGTTTTTTTTTGGCTGTTATTGTTTTGTTCTGCTATTTTTGTGTTTGTCACTAAACGCAAGAAAACATTATTAATTGAAATATTAAAAAATACTGTTTACTACCACTTTTGATTTCATTGAGACTCGATGCATTGCATCATGAACAATATTAGAGTCGATGATAAAACAGATTTGTCTTATTACTTAATTGCGTTGACCGCGCTACAGTGACCCGCCTTGACGGGAAACCAAGGGCATGCCATAAAACGCATTGCGTTGCAGTGCAATGTGACTATTCTTCGATGCAGGCACCCACCTGTGAAGATTAAAGTCGGCCCGGTGAGGTACGGCAGCGCTCAAGTACAGTCCCTACAGCTGTCTGCTGTGTATGTACAGACTTTTCACAACAACCAGTCAGATGTGGTAGGCAAGGCTCACATATCAGAGCAAGTAGAGCACGAAGACGAGTACATGTGGACTGTCACCAAGGGATTAGAGTTCACTACTAAAGTCAAGTTCAGTATAAACGTTCCACTAGTCTATCAATTCAGCTCCGAAATTTCGACATCAGTGAAGACGACTTCCGGATCCACCACGGTCGAAACACGAACTACGCGACAATTAATTACACAAGATGTAATAATACCCCCAAGAACCACCATTGAAGCCAAGTGGTATGTCAACGAAGCGCAAGTGGTGCGTACAATTCGATACTTTTTTTCGTGAATTACCAGTTTATAAGTTAGTGCATACGCGCTCTATGTTTAGCTACGTCGTTTATTAGACCACCTTTCTGTGGCGAAATCTGGATAAAATCTTCACTAAGGCATTTTTTATGCTAATTCAAGGACAAGCGAGCTGTTTAAGAACTGCCTTTTATAACCCTGGACGGTGGGAAAATAGGAAAAAAAAACACGAATCTCCAAATAGAGATGAGGTTTATTTCACAAAATATTACCTTAAGTAAACACCCAATACCAAGAACTCAGACAGACCAAAATAAGACATAGACAACATGGTCGATGTCTCACGTACCTAACCAGAATACACGTATCTAAAGAGGGACCACATCAAACCCCAAACTAAGACTCCGCAAGTAGGAGTCTGTAGATTTCACGTTGACACGTATAAGACCAGCTGAGAGCATAGTCAAGGTAAACAAACGTAGTCTCCCATGTCTTCCTTAGTTTCGGGCGCGGGGGGGGGGGGGGGAGGGGGGCGGAGGCGGGGAGGAAGGGGGTATTGTCGTGGTTGTTTATATGCTGGTTTTCTTAGGTAGTTAGTTGGGTTTGACCTCTTTCATTTTAGTTAGCGTTTAGCGGCCATTCGGATGTTCACCTTTGGCTCAGTCGGTCTTATACGTGTCAAGGTGAAATCTGTCCACTCACTCTAAGTTGTGGAGTTTTTATAGAACCAAAAAGAAAAGGGAAAATAGTTGGATAATTTCTGACGTTTCAAAACAGCATACTGAAGCATAAACGTTTCAAATTTTGTGGGGATTTCATGTGAAACAAAATGAACATGTCGATACACTTATCTCTAACAGCGATAGCTGCGACCCGTCAAGGCAAAGTTGTTTGGCATCGGTGTCATGTTCGCGCCCCGTGGGGTCATGATCGTCATGATGGTGAAGTCTCCTGCTTTGTTCTCACGAGCATCCACCTGACTGCCATAGCCTCCTCTATACAGTAATACCTCGTTAACTCGAAGTTATAAAAACCGTGAAAAAATTCGAGATAAGCGAAATTTCGAGATAAGCAAAGTACCACAATTTTCGACCTCTGATCCCGCGATGTTCAAGGCAAAACTTCTAACGATCGCGACAACATCAACTTCTCTGGTGAGAGGAACTTTCCTCTCAAGCGTCAATGATTTGCACCGTTTGGGCTGCGCCAACATCACGGTCAATCTAGTCACGGGCCAACAACGTCAGAGAATTCACAACCGATGACCGAATTGAACACTCGACCCTTGCTCGTATGGCGCCGCGAAACGATCCAAACAGCCGGAAAAAAATAGTGGACAAGCAACAAAGAGCAGCAACACTCGATACGAAGGAGACATGTCTGCAAAACACGAGACTGACGAGATGACGACCGGACCATTGGACAGAGCGGAACAAAACGCTCGAGCGAGAGGGGGCACCGAACCCAGGCTTCTCGGCTTGCCATTAACTAATCCAAGTAAAAATCGTAAAAAAAAATTAATGCAACAAACGTGTTTGAGTCGCACGTCTCTTCGCGACTCCGTGCACCGCACCCGCGGTTATCTTTTTTTTTTTTGCGCGCACAATTTTTTGGGGAGTTTTTGTTTTTTCCGTTTTCTTTTGAGATTTTCGTTGATGAGATTTTGAGATATCCGAAGCCCGTCCTGAAAACCTTTCGAGATAAGCAAGGACAAAATGCATTGATCCTATGGGAGCTCATTCCATGACAAGGAAATTTTACGACTTAACCACCATTTCGAGATAGCCGTGTTCGAGTTAGCGAGGTATTACTGTACTCAGAAAGCCTGGCAGTTCGACGACGGAAACATAGAGTGCCCAGTCAGAGATTTGGAACGCGAAGATCTGGTAGCACAGAGCATCAAAGAGACATTTCTCGGGGAACCTGTACGTCAGCGCACATCTTTTGCAGCGGCGAGGACCCAAAACACACTTGTTCGCCCTGGAGAAGTGTGTTTCGGCGTCTCGCCGCAGCGGGGTGCCAGTCACGTGGCTGTCCTCTCATCCGTAGTCTGCCGCTTCTCGTGGCGATCTGCCAGGCTTTGTCGCTCTATAGGAGGCTATGTCACTGTTCTCCTGGCGACGAACGGCAAGACGTGCCAGCGTCGCCGAACAGCGCGTCTTTCTGTCCCTCACAACAAGCACGACGCAAACAACTGGCGATGCCAAGACGCACGCGTGTGCAGCTTTGCGCCACATTCTCGTCGAGCTTTAGCGCGTTCTCCGTTTGGGGCAGCTCAGGGATTCACTAACGATGACGTAATGCGCAAGCCTGTCTTCCAGATGGATGGATGGACACTACCGAACCCTTTTAGTCATGTGGAGGCTTGCGCCACCCAGCAGAGGGTTTTCATTTCAACAAATAACTACGATTAAATTTGGAATTAGTTAAGAATGACAAGAAATTTCCTATCGCGATGTCACAGCTACTGTGGCCATCTAGGGGGCACTACACTAAGCTCATACTCACATATCTGTTCCACATATAGCGTGTATGAACCGGATTGTCAAAGCTCCGGCGAAAATCATTCGTAACGCGCCCGCTTCAAACGCAGCGGAACCGGGATCGATTCCCGGGAGCCGTGAGCGATCTATTTCAAGTCGTTGGCAATATCAACAACTATAACAACATCAACAAGTACAACTACAGCGAACGTCATTTCTGCTGGTGTGAAGAGCCCATATAGCAGCTATCGCTGTAAAACACCGGCCGCCGTTCGGTCAAAAAATACGTGCTTCCGTGTAAAACTCGGTCAAATATTAGGCGCTGGAAATAATCAGTCATTTGCGTTAAGTTTCTATATCGAAGTCTATTTTTGTGATGTTCAGCCCATTGAAAAGCACACAAAAAAAGCCGAAATAAGCCCCTGATCTAGCCATACCACCACCTCCATTCCAAAAGAAATGTCCGTCTGCTATGGTTACCGAAAGTGAATAGACGCACACGTGGACGCAGCGTCTGGAGCAAGTAATAGCCGCCATTTTTCTAATGTAGTTTACTACCAACGCGGCAACGCAGCTTGAGGTTCTAAGCTAGGCTTCGAAACATGTTACGCTGAAGGAAAGCGGATTGTAACCTCAAGTCCGAGCTTTCACCAACCCTCGTCGGAACCTCCGAGGGTTTGGCAGGCAAACGCTTGACTTGAAAATACAAACAGCGAAACGGTGCGGACATAGTAACAGAAGATTTCCTGGCACGCTGCTTGCTATCGTGCCTGGAAGTGGCGTCAGGCGCAAAAGCCCTAATGAAAGCGTGTGTCAAGGCGCGGCACTGCGCGGTTTCTAGCAGAAGCGTTTTGCATAGACACCCTCTGTAGCAGCTGACGCCACTTTCTAATCCATATTAGCTTAATTAAGCGCAGTTGTACACAAAATTTTAGAATTCACAGTTGGCCAAAACGTTTTTTACGCAAGGTACGTAAATTGAGAGCACCAATTTCTTCCATGCGCTGGCGACAACACCGGCGATCACCTCAATACCAGTACGTCTATTCAATCCGCCAGCGAACGAAGAGCAATCTCATAATAAGATTGAAAAATACCTACCATGTAAATTTTATTAGATACTGAAACAGGTAAGTGTCGTCCCTTAGTGACTTCCGGACCGTCGAAAACACCAATCCTTCGTGTAAGCATATTCCAGTGCAGATGAACACAAAATGTGGCGGTGTGTGGCCGTCGTTGTGGCTTCCAACTGAAGGGAACACGATTCAATCAGAGCTCCGAGGAACTCCTGCGGGTTGAATGACTTGAGAACAGATACATAACCACGCTGGACGTGGGTTGGTTTTCAAATATCAGGGTGCCAAACCTTTACTCCGGATCTAGATCGAGAAATAACTTGATAACATGTTTATTTATCTAAGTGCTCCTGAACTTCTAAAATGCCCACCAACCTACTTTGGCCTCACAGCTGCTAGCATGTACGAATAAAATTGAAATAAAAACTCTGCCGCGGGAGGGCTCAGAGGTGGCCAAGGCGCTGTGGGCGCATAGAAGGAGTTGGAGCAGAGCCGTATAGTGGGAGAGTTTGGCCAGTGGGTGTGGCAACGAAGGCGCAGGGGGAAGAGAAAAGTAAATGAAAGAGGAGAGAGCGCCGAAGGTGCGAGAGAGAAAGAAGGGAGCAAAGAGGAAACGACCGCCATTTTGACGCAACGCTGTCCGGCGCCGAGCACTGTTGAGGCTACGTGTCGTCTGCTACAAGCTTTTCTTCTTTTTCGCCAGAATAAAAGTTTGTGTTCAAACGTAGAGAAATTTCCTTCGTTAGGTTCTTAAGCCACCGGGGAATAACACTATATCATTATCTTGCCAGAGCCTGCCAAATAAAAGGAAAGAAGCGAAATTCGAATGTCGATCCCATGCATTCCGCCGGGCGAATGAATGAAAATGGCGGCCCTCCCCGCTCAGCTGGGAGCAGCCGGGAGTTCACGCGCATGCGCTCACGCTTCTCGCTCTGCGCCGCGGGCTGATTGGCTCACTCGGGACAGGGACGTTACGGCGGCGAGATCCACCTAAGATGCCTGCGCGTGCTACCCGCAAACACTCGAAGAGCCAATCTTTGACGCGAAATCAGCTCAGCGAATGATGAGCGGAACATACTTTAGACCTCAAGATTAAGTCGCCTGTGGCATTCGCGATGCAACATTGACGCTTTGCATTGCGTAATGCCACAGCGCAGACTTTATTTTTAGGTCTAAACGGATGTTCTGCCTCATCATTTGCTGAGCTGATTTCGTAGATCGCAGAGTTGCTATTTTAGTGTTTTGTGGGTATAGACGTGCAGGCATTTCTTAGAGGTAGACTGACCAAACTCGCCCCATATGGCTCTGAGCCGGAGCGGACACCGCTTCACTCTGCGACGCAACGCGGTCACTGCCCGTTGGTGCCTGTGCCAACCAGCTGCCATGACTGAGCAGCGCACGTTCTTTAGGTATCGTGCACTCAAAAAACTTCAACTTGTCTCGGGAAGAAACCTCGGAAAGCTGCTCTTCGACCCTCAGACGTTTCAACTCACGCCATTGAACGCTGCACCCTAACCGCTTTTAAATACCCGGATTAGTGAGAAACATAGTTTTGAGTCCTTTCTTGCGTATTAAAGCATTAACCCAAAAGGGAGTTTTAGTAGATAGTTTCAATACCACCGATAACAGTACCCGATACCCTGACGACGTTTTTGCGCATGCGTTGTACGGTCATCGGGTATCGTCATCGGAGATATCGGAACGATTGACTAAAACTTTCCAATATCACTTTTGAAGCTGTACATCTCATTTGTAGATAACCCAACGATCCATACATTTCAACAAATTCGGATTACATTTCTTTTTGCTTATTGTCATTTGGTTTAAGATTACACAAGAATAATGGCCCTATTCCGTCGATTGCGCTTTTTAAACGGGTGAATCAATTAAAACTTGGATCACATCACAATAATGTTCTAAATTTGTTTTTAGGTTGTGCCATGGGAGGCAGACATCTACTTGGAGGGAACCGTTGCAGCATTGTTTGAAACACCTAACAGGGCCTTAACATGGAAGTACTTCAACGTCACCGAAATTACACATAAATATTTACACAAAAACGGATCGTCCGTCCTATTCCGGGCAAAGGGACTGTTCCAAGCAAACGTAGCTCAGAGTTACCACCTTTCCACTAGCCAGAAAGAATTGACGCACCGCACTGCGAGATTGGCCAAATATATTTTCGAGCAAGAGAGTTAGGGAATCATGACCGAAAGAATTGAAAGTTTTTTGGAAATAAATAAAGACTGAAGGAAACAGTTTCAATCTTTACTTTTTTGCGAGTGACCACTGAAAATGTTCAAACATTTTGTTTCCCCGCAAACGGTATCCCGTTTGTACAGGGGAATTAAATTTCTCAAGCAGATAAACAAAAATATACTTCGATTACATGGTAATTACTCGCTATATTTCCCTGCAAATGAAAAAGTACTTGGAATCTAAACATATATAATGACAATAAAATGATGTGCCAAATTTATTATGAGTTTTCGTTTTTTATGGAGCGAGAACAACAACGTTGATTGATTGCTCCCAAGGTAATCTCGTGGCTGACTTTGGGTGGAAAACCAAAACCTGAATATACTAACCCATAATAGTTTAGAGATTGAATAAGTAATAGAGTTTAAGAAGAAATTTTTATAGATGATTGTGAATTTTACAAAATGTTAATGTCGCCTTATCCTTACTCTTGCAATCTGGTATGTGTTTGTTTTAAGTGTATGTATGAAAGGTTTTCATGGGTTCTTTTCTGGCCATGGAATTGCGAATGTGAAGGTAATACGGCTGGTTCCAGAATATTTTATAATTGCATTCGTAAAGTTAAGTTTAGATCATACAAACGAATAAAACGAACAATGCTCTTACGATGAAACATGATATAGCTTCAGAATTAAGGTTAAAAAAAGCGAAGGAAATGACGGAGACCGTTTATAGACCAGAAATGTGATTACAAACAAGTTCGAGTTTGCCCACACCCAGTGTGGACATTGCGCGTGCGCAAAAATCAAATTCGCATGAATCGAAGCGTCTGCGCATGTGCCGCACCGAGAGCAGCGATACCGCAGCGGCGCAACTTTAGGGACTTAAGTTGGTGTAGAAGTTGTTTCGCGTTACGGCCGAAGCTACGATAACGAGCGCGTTGACCTGCAACGAGTTTGAAGCGAAGTTAAAATCATCAACACCGTTGCCCCTAGAGACGACGCCGGCCGAAAGAATGTAGCTTTGAGCATAACTTGGCTGGGCGACACTCCAAAGACTATTATAGTTTGTTGCAGGTTAAGAATCGCAAAAAACTCGTCCCGTCAAATCCTTCAACTTGGATCAAAACGCTGTGTAGCACTACTGCAAAGCTGTCAGGTTTAGCTTTCAAGTCTTCAGAATATGTTGTGCGGACACGTATGACATCGAACAGTTGGCGGAGTTGCGTGACTTTCTTTAAGCTGCTGATTCTCGGGAGACTGAGAAGGTGGTCGATGTGTTCGTCAATCAAGTTATCTCGTCTTCCGAAACGGTCACGCAGCGCACGCAGCGCCAGTGCGTCCTTCGATTCAGAGATGCGAATGCCTTCGGCCGCTCGCCTTGCATTGTCAGTGAGTTATGTCATTAAGTACTTGAATTGAGGCTCCCGGAAAAGGTTGGTATCTGGAGCTTTGGAAGTGCGAATGTCCGCAGGCTCTTACGGGCAGGGATTAGAGGGTTGTTGTTGGAAGTCCCTGCCATTGGAGGCGGGCCGCCGAACTGTAGGGTGTGTCGGATGGCATGGTCATCACGCGCGAATAGATGGTCAGAAGTTGGGCTCTGGAGTCCAGGGCGTGTTGAACGCGTGTGATGCCTCGGTTGAGTCCCAGGCGGTAGTCTTCGGCTTTACTGAGCTCGTCGTCGGGGTCTTCATCTGTTGTCGAGACCAGAGCCTGTCGGTCGAGGGTGACTAGGTTAGTTTGCTTTACGATAATGTAGTCCAGCTGTATGCGCAAGTGAAGATCGGTCAAGTCCGGCTGCTCAAGAAGAGCGTCAATCTAGGCAAGCGTCCAGGCCACGGTGGTGCGGACAACGCCACGAGTCTTTCGCAAGCGGTCTTTGTTAACGTTTCAGCACCAAAATATAATGTAAGGAGAACCCGATTGGTGTCCGTTCGGATGGCCGTTTATCGAAACACTGCCCCTGTGGAGTGCCCGCTCTCTCGTGCCCCCGAATTCTCCCGCTTCTGCCCCTTTATCTCTAAACAAACACGTCTACAACGAGCAGAAGACATACATTATTCAATATTTAAAGTGCGAGCATAAGAATGCAAATAAAATGCAACAGTCTTGGACAACGTGTCTCTTTGCTCTCAAATTTCCCCCAGAAACGTTATTTTGCTGTCAATTTTCGTCGAACCCGACGTTCCAGAACATCACTTGCTTAGGTTTATCCAAGTACTACCTAAAACGTTGATCTCGGCGGCGGCAAAATTGCGACGCTACGCTGCGGGTGCCGAGTGATGCAACATCGTCGACGCCAACTGGATTTCGCTGGCTCATTTCTATTGCTGTAACGAAAAGTTAAGATCTTATTTATTGCGATAGAACTTAAAAGTTAGTCTGTTTAACGTCATGTCTTACGAAAGCGACGTCGGAATGCAGTCTTTGTGCTAGCATTAAGCAAATCGTTGCTTGTCGGCGATACATCCGGCATCTGTGTTCTGCAGGGGTCGAAGCTCGCTAACTCTAACCGATCTGAGCCCTTCGCAACGCCTGGAAAATAATATACTGGGTGCCGTTTATATTACGAAAGCTCGGAGCTTTTTAACGGTTGAAGCTAAAGACAGTTGCGGCCTAAAGACATGTTCAAGCATGCAACCGAAGTATAGAATATCGCGATAATAGCGCCGTATTGCGTGAGGTCCTCACATTCTTGCTGGACCTCCAAGTTTTTCGCGCATCATCTATTATGTAGGATTGTGACCTACTTTTTATTGGTCAGCAATATTCGTAAAGCTTTTAAAGAAAGCACCAGATATCGTGATATCTGAAAGTGAAAGCGCCGACATCGCCAGAGTACTGGCGACAAGCAGGACAATCGCAATAAGTAATAATTTTAGCGATATATGACCAATAAACACAAGGGTGCAAGCTCGCAAACCAGTGCACAGACGATAAACATCCGCTAAAGGACATAAGAAATGCCCGGCTGCCGTGCTCACAAATTTCATCACCTCCGAGTAGAACTCTAAGAAAGAGAATTTGTTTTCCCGAAAATACGTGCGCGTGCCCGACTTTAGGTATCTACGTTTGAAATTTTGTTTCTTCAAGGCATGCCATTTGTGCAGGTTCTTAGGGCTGCTCCCTGTAGGTTGTATTGGCCCGACCCCCAGCTTCCGATAATAAAGATGGGAACTACCCACAGATTTGAGATGCGTCAGGCTTAAAATTAAGCAAGAATCAAGCGCTCAGAGCAACACCTCCTAGAAAAGAAGGCTGGAGTACTTCCCCGCGTCACTGTAGGGAAGATATTGGACGCAAGTGCAGAGTCAGCATTCGGCTATTACTCGTGTCCAATCAGGGAGAACACGACTCCTAGCCGAACGCTGATGCCGTATTCTGTCCAATCTCTGGCCTATGGTGGCCTTCGGTAGTGACGCGGGAAAGCACTCCGGCTTCCTTGATGTGAATGTAAATGCGCAAACAAGCTGGTTTAGAATAAACATAACATAAACCTCGAGACTGCAGTCTCGGGGTTTGTGTCATGCCTGGGCTTTCTTATCTACGAGGTGTTGCTCAAAGACACGGAAGGAGCCACGCGCGATTCTTCAAGCTCCAACTTCGTCAGGATCCCATCCTCTCGGCCAGCGTCATCCGCATGCTGACGAATGACACCTTACCAACATATTATGCAGCGAGACTTAAAAACAATACATGCCCGTGGTGTTGAGTGTCTCCAGCTCCTGTTTGATACCCACTAAAATAATATTTTCAAATGTCCGTGTCAAGGCCTGACCGCCATTGCTTGTTCACATACTCCAAGATTGTATTGGACACAAGGCCAGTGTCAGCGTTCGGCGTGAACACATCTCAGCTCGTATTTAAAATGAACGCTGCATCAGCGTTTGGCGAGGACTCGAACCTAATCACGCCCTTCGCGTACACGCAAGGGTGACCGGCAATGTTGCTTGATGGACTTAGGAAAAGAGTCTATTGCATCAATACTCTTCGGATACTCCACTATTTTAATCTAGCTCGCTCCTATTGATATTTAAAAAAATTGATTTAATTGGTATTTATTCAGTAGTTTTGTTTTTGTTTTTGTGGCTCTAATAGAAAGTCTTTTGGTTGATTTCACACTGAGCGCAACCGGTTGCGAAGAGGCTCTTCCGTCCCATAGATCGCTAATTTTAGCGGCATTAGTATTAAAAGCTGAAGGTTAATATGTTGTACATTAGGTACAGGTTCCTGGTTAATACTAAAAGTTACCTAAATCCTACGGACAAAGTAGGTGTACACAAAATGTGTTTATGTGGCATTCTTTTAGAAGTGTGGCGGACATTTTCTTCGGTTATTCTCATAAGAACTAAGGAAGAGGAGAAGATGACAGCGCGCTGGGACGTCGAAGAACCGAGTTCTGGCTAGAAGAAGTAGCGGGCAAGACTAGCTGACATTCTCTCAACTCACAGTTTGAACGCCTTAGAACGCCGAACGCTGGCGTCCTGCTTCCGACCTTCGCGTTCGCCGCTGCTTCTTTGGCGTTAGCACTCTACCGCTGGCCCTTTCGCGCAGTGGTAGAGCGTCAGCCTCATAATCGTGGGGTCGTGGGCTTCATTCCCGTCAAATCAGCTCTAAAACGTTTTTCTTCTATTTCCTTTTATTCATACGTCTATTCGTACAGACTCTCCCTTGAAGTACGTGTTGAGCATATTGTAACAATTTACGAGATGTTCTGTTGCACTTGCCTCGGGAATCCCAACCCTCAAATAAATTTTATGTTTAAATTATTCTAGGGGCTAGGCGATAAAATAACGGCTTTCAACAGATAGAGAACGACAGGCCTCTTTTTGGGCTTGGCAATACGTCCAAAGGCTTCTTTGCGATCGAGCCTATCCTAACAAACGTACTTCCTTCTGATATTTTTTTTCTTCCTAGAAACAGTGTTTCTTTATTTTTTTTATTAACAATTTGACGGTCGTCGCCGTACATGTACACCGGCGAATACACGTTCCAAAGGGCCTGCATAAACGCGAAACCGCGCGCACCGCTGAAGGTGTTGCTATTTTTCATTTCTTTGGCGAACCATCAACGTTATAGACGCTTTGCACGCGCCAAATTACAGCCGCCTATGCTGCCATTCTCTTGCCTTATATATATATATATATATATATATATATATATATATATATATATATATATATATATATATATATATATATATATATGTATATATGTGCTGAGCCAGCAAAGAGCGCGTTGACAAGCCCTCCACAAAGGCCTATGATGGGGAGAAAGAGACAGTAGAATCAGTATAATCTAAAATGGCGATAACCTGTCCTGCTGCGGTAATGTTGGAGTGAAGTACACATAATTAAAGGATACAAAAACTGAAGGCCGGTTATGGCGGCCTTCAAGCGCAGCAGCTGGAAAGCGTTTGCATTTCGCACGGAGTTTCACTTTGCTGGCGCTAATTGTAATATTGAAATATGGCCCTTGGAGTGCCGGCTGTTACATCACAAAATTTTAAGGCTTTTCAGAATTGAACTGAAAATATGTGAGCTTTCCATCCGATTAAGAAGCTCTGTTATGTTTCTTCGGTTCGAAATCTGAATCCGCCAGAAGGCCGCGGAAGCGGACGTGCCAAAATAAAACCGAATGGAAGAAAGGCGACAACTTCTTGCCTTCACTATATCATGTTGATTCTTCTACACCTCAACAGCTTGCGAGTACAGTACGTGCTCCCGCAAGATAATTAAAAACAAAATGTGCATTCAACCGTTTTTGGTACATTTCCTATGAAACCAAAATCCGTCCACTGAAAGCATACCTCGAAAATATCTCGACCGTCAAAGGGTTAAAATTTTCCACTATACTTCCACTTATGTCCTTCGAAAATAAAAATGTAACGAATAACATTAGGTTACATGTTTGTGACTGTGGGCAGTCGCAGTTGGGAAATAGAAAGCTGTTTATACTCCGTTTCCCTCTAACTCCGGGCGCAGTTGACGCTTTAATCCAACGGAGCCAGTCAAGCAGCGCAAAAAGTGTTTCGTCACAGCGTTCGTTGTCGTTATGCTATCACCTACTGAACCAATCACGCACAGTGAATGCCCTGTTTTCCTGGATTTATTTAATGCGTGATTGGTTTACATGGTGATACCGAAGGTACAAACTCGACGAACGCCGTGACGATGCACTTTTCGCGCTTCTGATTGGTTCCTCGACTCCTATGCCGCCGGCTATTGAGGTAGAAGCTGAGGGAGAGGAGGAGAACAGAACGAGCGGGCATGCCAGAACGCCGACCTCTGATTGGAATGATTAGCGGGTAGTCATAAAGCTATACTTCGTTTCATCTTAAGTCGGGACGCAACGAACCCCAGGTGCTGATGGGACCAATCAGGCATCTCGAAAAGCGCACCATCGTGGTCTTCCGCATGTTTATGTACAGCTCTTATGATCAGCTGAAACCAATCATAAACAGAAAAGGTCCAAAACTTGCGCTTCGCCTTCAGTAAGCTTGTGCGAATTGGCGTACAGCGAACGTACCTCAGTCAAAGGGATCGTGATACTTACATAATAAATTTACTTTGCAGTTAGTATGTCGCCTGCCTCTTCGCCCTTGTGTGCCGCAGCTCAAAATGTTTATAGAACGACGTATTTTAGCATTAACGAGTCTTGAAGGTTCCTCCCTTTAACAGTTGGGCGTACACCGCCTTGCTACCGTCTCTTTTTAAGCTATACAACTAGTACCAAAATTCTTGGATATAACATTGTAGCTGCGTTTTATGGAAGAATTCCATTATTGCCAAGGCTACCTCAGATTTCTTGAGCGTCCGTGGCTTGTCGGCCGTAGCCTAGCACAATGCAAGGTGAAAGTGTTGGCCCAGCTGACCAGCTGCTAAACTACCGCGCAATTTTATGTCTTCCCAAAAAAGAATTGGAAAGAAAGAGCGATGAGACGACGTTTCAAAAAGACGCGGCGGCCTGTGACAGGAAGAGGGATTTCGTACTTGTACATAAGCTGTGTTTCTCGTAGAATGCAATTCGCCTGTGACGGTTTCATCAATTGGTCGATTTACAACTCTAACTCTTTTTTGCTTATATTGCTAGGGAGAAGATGACGAAGCTGAGGCAAAAGTGAGAACTGAGTGCACCTTCAGCTGATGGACAACGATCTTGTCGATGTAACCCTTCTCATAATTCTTCATTAGGTCACCCTTTTAACATTCTCACAGGTGTTGGAGGTTAATACATTTCCCAACGTTTCTTCTTTTTTGTCATCCACCATATTTCAAACGGCAAGCACTTCCATCGGGCTTCTACATCCCTATCCCACTCCATCACCCCAGGCCATCAAGAACCGCCAACGGGCAGGGGGCTGTCCCAAGATCTCGTCGCTATTGTCGCGGTCAAGTCATACACGAAAGTTTTATAGCATTTCATCTGTTGCCAGAGTCGACTTGCTGGCACTGATTCGCAGCATCTTTTGCCAAGATCTGCGTTCTTTTCTTGTTCACTTCAGTGCGTCTTCCGACATAACCCAAACCTATCCTCAGACACGGAGTGTCAAAAACTGTCCAGGATGAACTTCGTGCTTCGTTTGGATCATTCACATCATTGACTCCGGCATGCGCTCTAACATCACCCGCACCGCCGCTCTTATGCTCCATGTAACTTGCATTGCAACACTGCTACTCAACCTCTACTCTCAATTAGGGTTCCCCAGAATTACAAACATAGCAGCCCGCCGAAGAAGTGACGTTCGGAGAACAGTAAACAAACGACCCATTTGATTTAATTGTTGTATTTTCAGCAGCATTGCTGGTTTGCTCGTTACTGCCGCCTTCGCCTGTATGTCGTTGGGTATTGACGTTTTGCTCAACTTCACCCACGTTACTTCACGAGGACGAAAGTCGTTTCTGCGACAATCAGACCCCAGCTCCCTGGACGCCAACGCTCCATGTCGCCCCTCAATGTCGCCGCTGTGTCAAATACGAGGTCAAAAAGAAGCCCGCAGCCTGCGTTGCCACAGGAGGTCAGGCTGCGCTATCAAATAGAGATAAAAAGCTCTCCTAGAGCAGGCCCAACTACTGTTAATAATGAAATTGAGGGATGAAAACTCGAATGCCTCATAGGCTCTGGTGCTGCCAAATCATGCATTTCTAACAGCTTCCGACGACATTTGCGAAGAGTATAGACGCCAGAACTTGGGCGGCATTTAAGTATGGGAAATCCAGAATTGGTTCGTCCCTTCGGCTCCTCAACCCTAGCTCTCAGTGACACTCGGCTTCAATTGATACGTTGTCGTCTTAACAGTACTCTCATAACTACTTGGCTGATGTTATACTTAGGTGAGACCTACTGTTGTTGACTGTGGCCGCAATGGAGTGCGGAGAGCGTCAGCTGCATTTGAAGAGTTCTGATACGGACGAATTGCCTAATTATAATACTGTTGTCCTTCGCACTACTGCCGATAACTTCATCCCCTCATTCACTGCTGTCGCAGCAGCACTCGAATCGGACTTCTACTTCCGAGGAGTCTACGGTCTTGTTGAGCCACAGCTTACTGCATGCAAAGAGTCTTTCTCTGGCAGTCTCTGACGTAACTTTAACAGCAAGCCAAGTACAGATATACGTGACCGACAACCCTGCGCAGCCGCTCATAGTACCTCGAGAGGCTGGCATCGCAACCATCCCGACGTACGGCCATGATAGCCTCGCCATTTGGTCTTAAGACACGTGCCACCTTCATTCACAGCCAGTTTCCCAAACTATGTGCTCCATTCACACTACAACGCATGATGATCGACAGCATTTTAACAACGAAAACGGCAAGCTTTTTATTATTTTCTAGATGCTTATAGCGATTTGTTTGACTTTAACCGGCCCATATACGTCCGCAATCATTGGTGGTGTACCATCAACTTGAAACTCAAGTTCCCTTATCAGGCGCCCATGCCGCATTTTAACTGCGTAACGTAAAGTGGCTTAAGGCCATGTCACCGATGTGCTGAAGGAATACTGTCATCGAGCTGTCATGCAGCCCGTGGTTTTTCCCAGTGGTAACACAAAACAAAAAAGACAGCTCGTAGCTTTTTTCCGCCGGCGTCTAAACAAAGTAACTAGAATAGACATCTCCTCTCCCTCTCATTCATGACATGAATGAACACGCTTCAAGATGTTTGTTTTGTTTTTGTTTTTGTCTGTTGACCTCCCCAGCGGCTATTCGAAAATCTCTGGTCGCCAACGAGGAGAAATTGAAAACTGCGTTTGACACTCCAGACGGTCTCTTCTAGTCTAATGTGATGCCTTGGCCTCTGCAACGCTCCCGCGACGTCTGTTCGAATAATGGGCGGTGTTGTGCGAAGTCTGGCCTGGAACACCTGCTATTCTACTTCGGCGATGATTTTGCGGTGTCGGCGGTGTCGAAACTTTACGCCACCTCATGGCCTCCAGCCCTTGGAAGTTTGGCGTAAGGCCAGTTGGTGGAAATTTTTGTTTCGTTTATCGTACATCTCTTTAGCTTCGGGAAATCTAAGTACATCTTACACCGGCCTCCACCGCCCTCCACCGCCCTGGCCCTCTAGGACAGATCACGACATCGCCGTATATGAGTTTACTCATTGAAGATATATTCGTCTAACCTTTCCTTCTTCTCAAAATCTATACCCGATTGAAAACCTCAGCCGATTGACAATTTTACAATGACTGACTATGCATATTTCTTGCGTAAACTTCATAATTCTTATTAATAAATTATCTTTGTTCGCGTTTAATTATGTACATATGCGTGTGCCCAATTATTATTCAGAGGTAGTGTGATATGTGTTTTATATACTATATAATGAGATTTTGCCTAAGCTGTCCTAATAAACATCATGTTCCACCTGCTGACACTGTTATTTTTCATATATTGGTTTGCATAAATACTATTTTACGACGCCTACAAATTCTCCACCGGTGAGATGTAGTATCAACAATAAAAATTACACACATATTGAAATAGTAGCGGCTCAAGTGTCCGATTAGAACATGCGGTTTTTGATATAATAGTAGTAAAGTAGTAAGCTGGGAGAGTTGGTAAACTTTAAACATGATGAAAAATCGCTCACAAAGAGAACAAGGACAAACGAGGAAGGAACACCGAACGCGTCTGTCTGTGCTCTGTGTTCCTTCCTCGTTTATCTTTGTCTCTTTGTGGCCATTTTTCATCAAAATGATGTAATACTTTATGAGGCTTTCTAGATTTGTCACACCGCACACTGAAACGCGCATTCGTCTCTTTATTAAACGAGATGTTTAATAAACGTGATGTTTAAACGTTTCTCCTCTATAGACTCTATAGATTGTCGAGACCGAGCGGTGTCCGAGGCAACAAAGCACGACAGGGAGCCAGGGACCGGGGCAGGGTGCAAGTCAGGAACGCAGGAGAGCCGGTGGTAACTCTCTAAAACTGTTTAATTACATAATTACAGCATATGTACAAACAGAGAGAGCACGACGCAGTCGCGCTCCGTTGCTGCTTATATAGGGTTCGGTTTTTCGTCGCAGCCAATCCATGCAGCGTCGAAATCCGTGACATCATCGGGCCCCGCCCCTGCACGTCTCACACGAGCACATACACGAGGGACGCCCCCACACTCACACACAGAGGTCACCACTGGGTCTCGTTGTCCGCCGAGCTGTCGCCGTAGACCCAGAGAGAGGCAATCCTGTGACCTTGCCTTCGAGTCAACAAAGCACCGTCGAGCCAGCGGCCAGGATTAGCAGAAATTCCCCGGTCGGGCAAGAGGGAAGGGACACCTGCTTTTCGGGGCCTTCATTGTCCAGCTGGCTAGAGGCGACGAAGGCGCGCTGGCCGAACGGGTTGCCACGTAATCCCCTTGGCGCCGTCTGACTCGAGAGGAACCAACCCGTCAGTCTCCCGGAAACGCAGTCGCGCGGCCCGTTGTCTTGGTGCGGCCGGGCGTCACTGTGACGAGGGATCAGCAGCTTCCAAGCGTGGGTTGGGTTCGGTCGCAGCGGAAGGGTGACCTTGGGACCAGGTGTTGCTAGATGAAACGGCGTCGGGGACCAACCGCTCCTTTTCGTCGAGCTGGGGCGCCGGAAAGCCTCGCCTAATCGACGGCGCGCCCCGACGCCGGTCCGGCACAACAAGATGGAACTACGATCCACATGGGCAACCCTGGCTACTTGTTGTTCCTTGGAGCCTTTAAAAAGACATCATGCAAGCTCACCACAGCAGCCCGACCGCAGGACACCTTGGGTTTGCAAAGACATACATTCACTTATACGATCAAGCTACTTCTGGAACGGTATGTACCGTACCTTCGGCAAATACACATTCATGCATGTCACTAATGTCAACTGCACAAGAGCCGAACCACCTCTGCTTTAAAAGGTACGCCGACACAGCATTCGTTCCAGCCGCCACAACCCAAAAAGCTTGCATTTTTTTCATTTTGTTTTGCTTGCGCAGCAATTTTATGTGCCAGGGAGCACACCAGGGGCTTTAATCTACACGGCGGGATAAAGGAACCGGAACATCACCACCTGCTGTGATTGGTCAGCGACGCGGCGCCGACCAATCGTAGCAGCCGGCGACGTCCCGGTTACTTGGTCGCGCCGCGTAGATTAGGGCTCCAGGTCATAAAAAGCAATCATCACCCCATGTCTTGTCTAACACTAATCGATGGACTAACCGGCGCCTATCGCCGCCAAACTAATGGGCTCACGGAACGTGTCAATCTCACTTTAGCAGAGATGATGCCCATGGACGAAACCATACAAACTGGGATGTTATCGTACCATATGTGACATTTGGTTATAATACCGCGCCCCAGGCCAAGACGGGCTTCTCGCCGTATTACCTGTTTTGTGCTCGCGAACCCCTCATCACTCTTGATACTGTAGCGAACATGCGGGCGACACCATCTACATGTTAGAGGAACATGCACCAACCCAAGCACAGCGAACGAGGCAGGAGCCACGCAACACGAGCGTCGGACACGCGACACAAGCTCCGATGAAACACGCCTATACTCTATTTCACCTTATGATGTACCGCAGGAAAGGAAACAAGCGCGAGCTCTTCGATCTACAGCACATCTCGGCGGCAAAAGCTCTCGTGCATTATGGGTAGCTGCAAACGCTATGAGCTCGCGCTCCTAACCTTCGCTGCGGTAAATCATCAAGGTGAAACGGAGTATAGGGAGTATACACTGGCGGCCATAGCTGTGTGCGCGAATGCTGAGCGCGTGCTGACGGCGAGCTTCCACAGTTCTTTTGCAACGTGCATTCCGCACCATCAAGAGTGTCGGTCTTAGCAGCCTATTGATGTGAGCTCGTTCTGAGCATGCGCTCTAAACAGCACCCACAAATATGGCGTCCAGTGAATACTCCCTATATCTGCAAGCCTGGCTCGTCTCAGCTACCTCAGAGATTATCTCGCACAGGCCCATTTGTAAATATCTGTCTGTACGATGTGTAAATAACAAGTGTGTCAGCAAAGAACGCCCCTCGGTATTTTGACTGCGATACCATATTGCCATCCATTCATGAATTTCAGATGTGCAACACTTAGAGGTAATCTGACTCGCGGGGTATGCACGACAACTTGCATGCTTCAAAACTCTACGATATCAGCTGCAACAACAAGTTCGTCACGCACAGACTGACCAGGAATCATCTTATGACGTTGGGTACGAATACATTTTCGCTACCCCGCTTCGTAAGCCCGGCAGATATGTAAAACTGCTTCAGAACTACTTTTGCTCGTTTCGCCTTTTCCGCCATCTCTCTTCTACAAACTGCGAATCACAACCAGTCGCACCTCGTTGAGGTCGCCACACAATGTCACGTGGCTTTGTTCACGTCTCCCGTAACAAACCTTTCCACGGATATCACGAGTGAACACGTGAAGGCAGGTGGATCGGCCCTTTACCCTCCCCGGGGAAGTGTATGAAGAAGACAGTGAGGCTGAGGCCTTAGGGCGAACTGCGCGCGCCTTCAACTGGTGGACAATGATCTCGCAGCTCCAACCAATCATTCTTCCTCATTGAATCATACTTTTAACACTCTCAAAATAGTTCAATAAAGGCGACGTAGTTTATTCACAGGAGCTGTAAAACACCTTCACACATTTGACTAGTAAGTATATCCGAAATGTAACTTCCGAAACGTAGAGGTTTCTTTAAGGTGTACTTCATTCCGGAGGTGATTACATATACGAATGAAGAATGCGCTATCGGCAACTTGGAAAGGAGTCTCCCGTGGATTTTGTTTCTTGGTTATGCGGCGCCGTCCTAAGGTTATCTGTGTCTAACACAGACAAAAAATATGGATTCTAGAAGTGTCAGTGGCCTCTTCAAGCAGTCACTCAAAACACACAACATTTCTAGCTTTATGGCCGCAACTGCAGCAAATGCTAGATCGTGATGTGGATTTACCGTCATGCCATTTCACTACTATCAAAACAAAAACAAGAAAAGCGGAATAGCAATATATTTTTGTTAATTATGTTGTCTCATTTTTTGGAAGACACGAGCATGACAATCCTTCATTTCGAGAATACGACTCCCGCTGTGCCAGTACCGGTGCAAGCGCCGCACTGAAGCTTTCACAGAAACAAGAATACGTAATTTACAACGGAACTGGCGCCAGCTTCTGGAAAACTGGGTTCAAAGATAAAGGCCCATTCACACGGGCACCACAACCAGAGCTTCCTATAGTTCAGCCAATGGGCAGATCTTAGGCGGAGAGAGAAACATTTATTTACATATTTGCATACGTATACAAACACATTGAAGTCGTGGCACACGGGTCCCACAGAGACTTTTCACATCTTAATTATCTAAAAAAATGCGCTTGGACGAACGTTCACCCCAAATAATGAAACTGGTGTGCCACCGTCTCATGAACTCCTCATCTCCCAGTGTCCGCATGTTCATTCTCGAGGAAGTCCGCGTTCCTCTCTCGCAATTTTTACGATCGCGAGAAGGGCCCTGAGGTGCCGGTGCTGTACAACTGCCCTCTTGCAATACTGTCATAACACCGGTCATCCTAAAGTTGCCGAAAGCATTGATAAACGGTTACGCGTATGGCGTACGTCGCTGCGCAGTAAAAGGAATCGCTGAAATCCCGCAAAACCTTCAGACCACAAAAGGTACGCGCAACAACACAGGAGACAAGAACATGCTCATTTGTTTCCGGTGCTCAGCCTTGTACAATTTACTCGAAAAACGTAATCGCTTACAATTGCGATTGATGCTTTGTTCAGATGTATTCAATTAGATTACTTGCTTTGCTACTAAGAAAGGTTATTGGCGTTACTTGAAGAAGTACCGTAACTTTTGCGATGTTCTTCGAAAGTTCAAAACCACGTATATTTCCGCCGAATGGAAGACAAGTCTTTCGTACTGTCTCATTGTTCGATTATAATGCACCGAACTCTAAACTACTTATCTTCTTAATCCACCAATTCGGTAAAAGTTAACCTGTTGGAAACTTGGTTCGAAGGTTCCTTAGAAGAAATCTTGTAAATATAAATGGCACTATTAGGAAGGGATGGGGAAAATACCACCGGTTGCAAGTAAAATTAGTACTCTCCGAAAAGTAATAAGATTACTCTAGTATTTACTTCCTGATGCTCTGCCCATATTCCGTCACGCAAGCTTCGGAAATCTTCAATTTTTCTGTCCCGTTGAGCCTATTTTTTTTTTAAATGGTTTCAGTGTCAATTAAAATGGCCTCTCTCAGCATCAACCATCGTAAATGGTGACTTCCTCATTGCCTCAATAGCGGACACATACTTCTGTGGGCACTCCACTACTTTCATTCGCTTCAAACCTTTGGCATACGTGCCAAAATTTCAGTCCCAAATTGAAAACGACTGTACACGAACGGGAAACACGTGAACGACAGGAACTTGAAATGAAGCAGCCAAGATTGCACAGAATGAAAAAATGAAAGACCGTTTACAATTCCCTGTAATGCCGAATTAGAGCGCAGCTCTTGAGGAGGAGGAGTGGAGGGTACGGAGAGGAGGGTATCCCGTCCTCCACCTCCGTACTTTCTCCGCTTCATGCCTCCTTCTCTCCTTCTTCTCCTCCCCTCCTTCATCCTCCACCTTCATTTTAACGTTTACTACTGCAGCGTTAAAACGTCTGCTTAAAGTGCATTACCCAAAAACACATCAGCAAAAACACGCACTTAACCGTCTGCTAAAAACGCGGTTCTGCGCAAACGTTATACCTGTGGCGCCATCTCACGGCAATCAGTGAAAATTCTGCCGACCGTCGCATGACCTCCGGGATCCCAAAGCGAGCGTGCAAACGGCGAGAACGGGCGCGTTAAGTCCGTGTCTCTCGGTAGCGGCGCAGGTGTTTGACGGGTAGCTCCTTCCACTAAACGGACAGGAGCGCCACCGGAGACTGACACTCGAACGCGCTCTTCGTGCACCGAGTATTTCTCGGAGCGCGAGTGACTTCTTCTGCGCTCCGTGACGTCAACTCCGCAAACAAGATGGCGGCAGCGTTGTCGAGACCATCGAGACGAAAGGCGTAGCCGGACCGCAGCTCCTTTTCAGTTGATTAGTGCTTAATCCAGCAGGTAAAATCGTTTTGATTCGAAAGCCAAGACAGCATTTAGGGTTCCGGAAAAGGTTTGTTCGTTCATCTCGCCTTGAAAACGAATTCCTCAATCAGACAGTAACCTCGGCGATACGCAGCCGGCAACTGGCCAGGCGGCGCCACGAGAGCAGTGCATTCAGCGCCACAAGTGGAGGCGTCTCTGTTACTGGGGCGGTCAGTCCGCCCGTCGGGCCGTTGCGAGTGGCGGCGACCCCGATTTCAGCAGTCCCCGTGTGCACCGGCGTGCCATGTCGCTGGTTCTTTTAACACCATCGGGAGCCTTGATAGGTCCAAGTGTTTAGAGAATGATTCTAGAGTCGTCATTTGGACACCAGTTTGAGTTGTCTTCACTACTTGTGGCCGCCCGATCGGTCTGTGTCTTCACCCGTTTCCCACCCCGCAGGGGGCACCTGTGAAAGCAGGTGTTTGGAGAGTGGCGTCTCCACGGACCCCGAGCCATGCGGGTTCGCCCGCCCACGTCTGGCTGTGCGTGGCTTTCCCGTGTCCGGGGAAAAGGGCATCCTGGTGGTTGAGCCGAGCCCGGGGTAGGTTTGGACCCTTCGGGGCCCCCGGGTGAGGCAATACACCACTTCGGCCCCCGCTTCTCGTAGACGGGAGTCCTGGTAAGGCCCGGCCAGGATGATTCAGTCTAGTCGCCTTTTCTTCTACTATCCCCTCCAATCTTTCACCTTTACCTTTCCTGTTTCTTTTACTTCTCTCTCATTTCTCTTACTCCTTTTTCACCCCTCTTTGGCGGCAAGGGCTAACCTTGGGTGGCAATAGACCTCTGTCTTGACCCACACTTGGGTATAGTTTCCCGGCAGCACTGTTAGTGTAACGTCTCCAGCCAAGCCCTTCTTGTTATGGTGCGTTACCTAACCCCTTGTTGGGCTCGGTGGTGGGCGGTGCACCGCGGATTCCGAAGACTCTCTGCCCTCCTATGGCGCCCCTCTCTTCCAAACCCCGTTCGGGACAAGCCGTTAAAAGGCGCTGTCCTGAACACAAGACCATCGAAAAAGAACCCGAGGTAGAAAACTTCACAAAGTTTTTCGTTGTTCATTCCCTCGATGAACAGAAACCCGTGTCAAAGCTATCGCCATTTGTTGTAGCCAAAGTACTTGAACACCTTGTAGGGTTTTCCTACAAGGCTAAAAAACTCCACTCAGGAGACCTCCTAGTTGAGATAAATAACAAAAAGCAAAGTGAAGCGCTGCTTAAGCTGAACACCATACTTGATGTGAAAGTGTCGGTGAGCCCTCACCGCACACTGAACACCATCCGTGGAGTCCTCTCTGAGGACGACTTCCTTCACACCAGTGAGGAAGAACTCCTCGAGGGACTCCAAGGTGCCGGCGTCGTTGCCGTAAAACGGATTATGTTCAGAAAAGATGGCGAAGAAATCCCTTCAAAACATGTCATCCTCACGTTTGAAAGGCATACGCTACCACAAACAATCAAGGCTGGATATCTCAACTGCCACATCCGCCCTTATGTCCCCAACCCCCAGCGGTGCTTCCGTTGCCAGCGTTTTGGTCACGGAACACGCAGCTGTCGAGGGAAGGAGACATGTGCAAAGTGTGGCAGTCAAGATCACGTCTCTGACATTTGTGAGAATGCTGCCCACTGTACTAATTGCAACGGACCACACCCTACTTATTATCGAGGCTGTCCCATCTGGAAGCAAGAGAAAGAAATCATTGCTATCAAAGTCAAAGAAAACATCAGTTATATCGAAGCTAAAAAACGGTATTCCTTTATGTCAAAGGGATCCTACGCCGACGTGGCGCGCAGGGGTCTTGCGCCACGTTCGGAATCGAGGGCTACCCAGGTCTCACCTGAGGTTCTGGAGGCAGCCCTCAGGGCCCCACTACCTCAGCTAGGGCAGCAGTGCCCCCTCCTCCTGGAGGAAGTGCACGGGCTGCTTCGCTGGTTCCAGACAGGCCGGCAACTGCCGTACCTGTCCGCACATCGCGGTCCTCTTCCGCGGAGAAGGGGCGGAACTCCCGCCCGACCTCCTCAGAGAGGACCTCCTCTTCAAAAGAGCGGCACAACCCTCGTGCCGCTCCCCCAGTACCCAAGGGGCCGGAAGGGGCAGAGTTGAAAGACACTCTGCCCAGCACCTCCGCTGCCTCTTCGGCTGGTCGTGGCCGGGGCATGCCACCCCGTGCAACGAACCAGCCAAAACCTTTAGGTAAAGGCTCGCCTCCAGAAGTGGAGGCGATGGACGATACCTCCGAGTCACCCACTCTTGCATCCGACCAGGATGACATGGAGTGGCAGACTCCGAAGCCTAAAGGGAAAAAGCCAGTGGTCCCTCCCAAATAACCATTAATTTAATACTCTAAATTTTTTCATTGCCTCTCTCATTTCAATTTTACATTTCACCTTTTTAGATAAATGAAGAATTTACATTTTATGCAGTGGAACTGTCGTGGTCTTTTACCTAATATTGATGACGTTAATTATTTTATGGATGATCTTCGGCCTATTGCCCTTGCATTACAAGAAACTCATCTTCAAGCTCATCATACACAGATTTTAAGGCGTCATCAAGTTTTTCGTAAAGATCGTTTTAATTCCACTTCTGGGGGCGTGGCAGTGATTGTGCAGAGTGGGGTTGCCTGCTCCGAGGTCCCACTGTGCACCCCACTGGAAGCCGTAGCGGTACGTGTTCTTTTAGACCGTCTTATAACAGTTGTTTCTATATATTTGCCTCCAAATGTTCCCCTGCATCTCCAAGACCTACAGGGACTTGTGGGACAACTCCCTCAACCCTTTTTAATTTTAGGTGATTTTAATGCCCATCATCCCATGTGGGGCAGTGCTCGTCTCGATTCTCGAGGCAGAGTAATCGAACGGTTTTTACTATCATCTCAATTATGTCTTTTTAATAGTAGAGAGCCTACATTTTTTAGTTCAGCTCACAACTCATTTACATCTATCGATTTATCTATTGCATCACCTTCATTACTGTCTTGTTTTTCTTGGCAGGTTCTTAATAACCCTTTTGGGAGTGACCACTTTCCTATTGTTTTAGAGAGCGACATTTTTCTTCCCACCCTTTTAAAACGAATGCCTCGGTGGAAGTTGGACAAGGCAGATTGGTCTCTTTTTAAGTTAAACTCCACGTTGGATACATCCCTGCTTTCCTCCATGACTGCGGATGAGGCCACATTGTATGTGACAGAGCAGATAATAAACGCCGCTCAGCAGTCGATTCCTCAAACTACCGGTACTCTGCCACGCAAGTGCAAACCTTGGTGGAATAAGGAGTGTGCGATTACGCGCACGGAGCAAAATAAGGCATGGGGCAAGTTCAGGCGGTATCCCACCTCAAGAAACCTGGTAGAGTTTAAAAAACGAAAAGCCAAAGCCCGGTGGACCCGTAAGCGATCGAAACGGAAAACCTGGATGAAATATGTGTCATCTCTGAGCAGCTTTGTAACTGCTAAGGAGGTCTGGGATAGATTCAAGAAAATCAAAGGGGTCTATAGGGGTTTTACGATCCCCATTTTCAACCCTCCATCTGCATCACTGAAAGATACGGCTAACGTCCTTGGGGACTACTTTTATTCTGTGTCCAGCTCCTCTAGTTATTCTGATTCCTTCAAGTTGTTCAAACGACGTGCAGAGCAACATAATATAGTCACAACGGGATCAAATGACGTATCTTATAATCAGCCTTTCACACAGTATGAGCTAGAGAGTGCCCTACATATCAAAAAGATCTCTGCTCCTGGACCCGATGGAATTCATTACGAAATGCTGCGAAATCTCTCTACAGAGTCTCTTGAATCCCTTCTTAATTTCTTTAATTCCTTGTGGAAAAGGGCTTGTTTTCCAGCAGCTTGGAAACGGGCACACATTATCCCTCTCCTGAAGCCAGGTAAGGATCCATCTCTGCCCTCTAGTTACCGTCCGATCGCTTTAACCAGCTGTCTAGGGAAAACTTATGAAAGACTGATAAACAGGCGGCTGGTGTACGTTCTAGAAAAGGAAAGCATTTTGGATAACAATCAGTGCGGTTTCCGCAGGGGACGATCGACCTTGGATCATTTGGTGCGTTTAGAAACGGTCATACGTGAAGCATTCGTGAATAGGCAGAATTGTGTGTCAGTCTTTTTTGATTTAGAAAAAGCCTACGATACGGCATGGAGATATGGCATCCTCCAAGACCTTTATGGCTATGGAATTCGCGGTCGTATGCTGCAGTGCATAAAAGATTTCTTAACAGGGAGGACGTTTCAGGTTCGACTCGGGACCGTATTGTCGGATCCGTTTGTTCAGGAAAACGGCGTTCCCCAGGGAGGTATTCTGAGCGTTACACTTTTTATAATCAAAATGAATTCTCTCGCCCAGGTTTTGCCGCCGTCCATTGCATACTCGCTTTATGTAGATGATATCCAGATCTCAGCATCGTCGTGCAATCTTTCTAGCTGTGAGCGCCAGCTACAGCTTGCCATAAATAAGCTTGCCAAGTGGGCAGATGAAAATGGTTTCAAGTTTTCTCCCGAGAAAAGCGTCTGCGTCCCATTTTCACTACGCCGTGGTCTGTCACTAGAACCATCCCTGAAACTGCAAAGAACCTGCATCCCTGTCAGAAAAGAGCACAAGTTCTTAGGTGTCACCTTTGACAAAAAGCTCAATTTTATTTCTCACCTTAAGTCACTCAAAGAAAAATGTCTCATAACTGCAAATATTCTTAAAGTCCTGGCCCATAAAAACTGGGGATCTGACAGAAAATGCCTTCTACGTCTTTACAATGCTCTTGTTCGATCCCGGCTTGACTATGGGGCTCCAGTTTATGGTTCTGCACGACCGTCTGCACTCAAGATGTTGGATCCAGTCCATCACCTCGGACTGCGACTCGCAACAGGAGCTTTTCGGACGTCCCCGGTCCTCAGCCTGTATGCTGAATCAAATGAGATGTCACTCGAGAAAAGACGCCAACATCTAAGCTTAACATATTACTACAAAATACTTGCGAACCGTAATCATCCAACCTACCACTCCCTCCAAAAATCTAGATTTTGCCGCCTCTTTGAGAATAAGCCAAGCATTGTAAGACCCTTGAGTTTCCGAGTACAGCAATTTTGTTCTTCACTTGATCTTTGTTTGGACGAAGTTAATCTTATGCAAAATGTAGACTGTGTTGCCCCCTGGGACATAGTGCCATTTGCTTGTGACTGGGCTCTCACAAGGTTTAATAAGCATACTGTCTCTGCCCTTATCATCCAACAGGAATTTTCTGAGCTTGAGAAGAAGTATGAAGGTTACACACATTTTTACACTGATGGCGCTAAGTCGTCGTCATTTGTTGGCAGTGCCGTCCATTCTGATTGTTTTATTAAAGTGAAACGTCTAAATACTTTCTCCAGCATATTTACAGCTGAACTTTATGCAATATCTATGGCCATAGATTATATTCTACGGGCTAAAATAAAGCAGGCTGTCCTATTTGTAGACTCTCAGAGTGCTGTTACCGCAATATGCTCTTTAAGAGTTACTAAAAATATGCTGGTACAGCAACTACGAAATAAGCTTAATAAAGCTGTACATGGAGGCCTAAACATAAAATTTTGCTGGGTGCCCAGTCATATGGGAATAAAAGGTAACGAGGAAGCAGACAGACTCGCTACATCATCAGGTAATCTTCCCCTGTCTCACGCCTGTTTGCCACACCAAGACATTAAACCTCTAACAAAGTCATCCCTTGTTCGTTTATGGCAGTCTGAATGGAACATGGAGTGCAACAATAAACTTCATATTACAAAGCCGGTTCTTGGGCTCTGGGAGAGCTCCTCTCGCAGCAACCGATTCCATGAAGTATTGTTGTGTCGTCTTCGAATCGGTCATTCTTACATATCGCACAAATATCTTCTTAGTGGGGAGGACCCACCGGTGTGTGAACATTGTGGGGATACACTTACCATCATGCATATCTTGTGGCTCTGTCCAGCTTTGGACAATGAACGTCATACTCACTTTCCTGAATTGTTTCATTTCCAAATCCCATTCCATCCTGCTCTTTTACTGGGAGAATATCCCCTCATCCCATTTGACCGTGTGTTGACTTTTATTACTAACGCAGGTTTTATTAATCAGATCTAGTTCTGCATAGCTAATTATTATTTTGTAGCACAGTAACAACAACAGCTTGCCTTCTTTTTAATTTTGTTTGGCGCAGTATGGCCTCCGTAGCTGTTGCGCCATAAAACCCCCAAACAACAACAACAACCCGTTTCCCAGGAAGTGACACAACACAACGAGAAGGCAGCGAGATGGGTTTATTGTACATCCCAGTTGCCCGGCTTCGAGAGCCGGCAGTCTGGACCCGCCGACCCTAGTTGTCGCCCGTCGTTCAGAGCTCACAGTCGGAGCCCGTGTCCAGGCCTGCGGATCGTATGGTCAGGGTTCGCCGCTTCCACCGGTCCTGATCCGAACCTCGCTAGTGGAATTCTCCGGGGTTCGCCATGGGCCAAACCACCCAGAACGGATCTATCGTTCCTGCCCGGCCTCGCCTCGTGCAGCACGCTCTTTCTCTTTCTTCGCCGGCTGGCCCCCGCTCGCGCCTCGCTCGGCCGTCCTCTTCTCTCGACGCCCCACACACTAGAATAAAATTAGGGTAATTTGAACCAAACTCTGCATGCTACAGAACCGTACGCACATTGCAAAGCCTGGTATAAAAAGGCGACAGGCAACAAAGTGTACGTGTACGAAAGGATAATTACGCTTCGTACGAGTTTTTTCTAAAAAAAAACAACAACTAGCATCCTGCTTTCTACACGCCGTCACATTTGTTACCAGACTCAGGATTAAATTTGGTTGCTGAAAACTTTGTGCTACGAAAATTCAGGTTTGGAAGGTTTTGGTTGCGACCACGCGTGCCGAACGCCATTAGGACTGCCGGAACGGGCCGACGGGCCTTTCGCTTGAAGACCCGATCGCCCGATTCTCGACGTCACAGCGAAGCAACAATCGGCCCGATTGTTCCTATCGTATTTCCCTATGTGGCTGTCAAAGCGACTCGTAATACAACTTGTATAAATATGTTATTTTTGCCGAGTAGTCTGCAAAACGAGCTCGTCCGACCACTTTCCAAGCCTGCAGATATATTTTCGTTCACTTCCCCCCAACAGTTCCTGTAAAATTCACTTACTTGAAGCGTCAGCACAGCAGTAATCCACTTCCTGTCGCCGTGTCGCTTCCCAAGATCTCGAAGGGAAGTGGTGAAGTTTGACGCTTGAGTCACCTTCGCGACTGTGGCCGTCTTTCACACAGCAGTAGCAACGTTTATTTTTTGGGGGAACTCTAGGAGTAGGCGAGATGTTACACGAACTCGGTGAGGTCATAGAGACGTGAAGTTGGGACTCACTTTTACGATAAACGGTTCCAAAGAAGCTCACGCCCATCCGAAATGCAACGTTCACACGTGGTTTCTGGATGCGCTTGCTCGCAGCCCCCGCGACCCGCGCAGGCCTGGCCTACCCAGTTTCTTTATTTTGCAGCCGCTAGATGGCGCAACGTGTAGCGCCAAACTGCATTGCAGGTTGCCTATAGCACAGCCACAGAAGAGTTGTCGAGATGAGGAGGCATTCGGACCGTTGCCCCTTTTATAATGCTTAGCCATGCGAATAAAGATACTTCGATTGGAAAGCCGAAACATCAGTGAGTGTTGAGGAAAAGGTTTGTTCGTGCATTTCGCTCGCAAACGAACTGACGTGCTATCGAACGACGGTGTGCCGTTATCGGCGTACCTTCCATCTCGCGCTGCAAGACGGAACTATGAAATATTTGACAAGTTTGGGGGATTCCTGCGTCGATAAGAGGAACAAGAATGCTGTTTTTAATTTAAATCCGAACGGCATGCATAGTCAATAACTAAATCGGCCAAGGTAACTCTCCACATATGTGCTCGAAGCAAGTCTTCAAACCTTGAAGAATATTAAAACGTTCGTAGAAACTTAACTAACGTCGTCGTCTCTTTTACTTTACACTCGGCCTTTCCACGCGGGCCTAACTAATTTATCTTCAAAATAATTTCGGGTTCTGCCACCCGTATCCAGGAGATGCCGGTTCGTCATAACAGTGCGGTCGGAAGGAGCTCGTGGGGCTCGTTGGTAGTTTCGGTGTGTCTCGCTCCTGCACTCCATGCGCCGTTTGGTAGCTGCTCTCGGAGTACGAAACTCGGAGCGTCGGAGTAGAGGTAAAGGAGCGCGGACTTAACGCGCCCAACGCTTCTCCGGCCGTCTCAAGAGGAGGAGGCGGTGTCTTTGCGTTTGGAGGCGCTCTCAACTTAGGCATCGAATTCGCCGCTTCATTGGCTTCAGCATGGCGCAAGGGAGACGAGTCAAACAAAAAGTCGTGTTACGTTGAGTTACTGCAGCTTCTACTTATAGATTTTTTTGCCTTGTGGCAGGACAGTAAAAATCTGCGTTCGGGAAGTAGATAGGCAAGTTGTGATGCTTATTAAATTAGAAATATTCATCTGGACATAGGGTGGTAAGCGCTATACAAGCGCGCGTTTTTGATATTCAACTGCAATCTGTAGCGCATACAAAACTCTAGAAATAAGTTTGCTCCATGCATAGAAATAATCGAATTTCCCTATATAGAAGTAATCATGCTGTCCTTTTTCTGATTTTTTTTAATCTTCGCATGTTGTATGAAGTAGCTTTTTGAGCTTGAGCACGAGGTTTCGATACTATTAAAGTGCAATCCTTGTGTTGTGCTTTTCTTAAAATTATTTATTACGCAGTTTAGGGGATATATTGCGGTGTTTCCTTCTACTAGAAGCACCTTTATGGCGCATTCACACCGGAAGCAGATCCGCGTTCGCGAAGCGGTTGCGGATGCGGCTTCGCGAGCGACCCCGTTCAGACACAGCGAGAGGCGGTTGGGGGTTTCTCGGCGATCATGCGTTATCTTTTGAGAATTGCGTTTGGCAACCTTGTTTTGCAATCCAAAATCCACTTTAATCTACGATCCAAAGCCAAAATTTTGCTATTTTGGTACTCTGAAGATTTTTCTTCGGGATGTTTGCACGCGTCACGAGTTCAGACAGCGAGAAAAGAGACGTGGACCCGCGAAACTTGCCTGCGATTCCCTCGACTTGGGCCACAAGCAAAGCACAGCTTGGCGCGCCTTGCTGACTCACAAGAGAATGTCCCTGACCTTTTCTTCGAAGTGGACCCTTCCCGCATCAATAGGCTGACCTTGTTTTTGGGATAGAGGGGAGTTTTCCAGTCCTCGTTGTTCGCTCTTATCATTTTCAAAGATAAGAGTGGTGGGGACCGTGGTGCGGGGGAATATGTTCGGTACTAGCCGGTCGTGGTTTCGTTGGGGTCGAAATCTCCTCTCGTCACTCGCAGGTCAATAGAGTCTACTGTTTGTTTAACATTAAGCTCAAATAAACGACGTATGGATTACCTCTGCATCGTCTGGCACGTACACTTCATTCCTTGAGTATGTTCCCTTTATTTATTTTTTAGTAGTAAACGTTACAGGTCGAACTAGCGCAGGTACCCTGCCCGCTTCATGGTAGTGCGTTGGCTACGCAATCAGGCTCACGCCGTCTCTATCGGCCTTCGTACGTGGTGGTCATGCATGGTGTCGTAAGCTTTCAATAGTTCACGCGACTATCTTAGTGGGTAGAAAAGCTGACATTTCGGTCGATCAGGGGGGTTCCGACGTTCTACGGGCAGATATTAACAAGACAGCGAAGCTTCGAGCTGTGGCACCCGGAATAATAAACAAACTCTTACCCGAACCAGATCACCGGTGCAAAGCCCGTTAAGATTACGAGTCAATTTTTTTCGCGGCGGATTCAAGTGACGGGCGTGAACATCACGTTTCTCCGTTGATTTGTCTGCTGTAACGCTAGGACTACAGCGCCTTGGACGCCTCACCAGCGACAGCTGCCAACTTGTTTTGAAAGCCACTGACGTCGGTGTTGCGTTGTGATTGGTTGCCCTTTTGCGGTTCGTGAAGGCGGTTGGGAGAAACCGGTCCCGAAGCGGTTGGCAAAAACGCGCTCCAACCGCTCAGATCCTAGCCGCTTTGCGGTTGAGAACGCGCCGATCCGCTTTGCGTTTGCGGATCCGCTTCCAGTGTGAACCCCCAAATAATCTGGGGTCGCACTGCTGATACATCATGCAAAAACAGTCTGCTGATATGAGTCACTACGATATCCGTGGTTCGAATTCCGCGTGCCAAGCGTCTCTTTGAACTCCTTGCCATGCGGCATTCGAAGCACAAAACTCGTGGTGACTCCCATGCGAATCTGTGTACAGACTGGCTTTTGAATGATGTCATAAGCCGTGTGACCCCGGCTAAATAGAAAAATTATGGCGGTGAGAAACCACCACCTCGCAATGATTTCGCTATTTTTTTTATAAACTTCGTGATAATATTAGGTACTGAATCATAAGGTAGGGCGTTATCTAGTAAACGTGTAGTTTTTGGCACATGCAGCACTTCCCACCGCATCCCGTTATGCACCTTGTGATGTAACTTAATTGATATGCAAACAGACAATGGTGTCTCAAGAAAAATAACTCTGGTTTATTTCTAAATTCTAACCTTGTTACAACCTGGTTTATTCGGTAGTCTATCTTCCAGCCTGTTTTATTTACAAATTCCAAGCCTTGAATTTTAGGATTAGAGGGGAAGTGATATGTTTGGCAGTGGCTTCGAGCAGTTTCTTTCGATATGCTACTTTTGTCATAGCCAGGCCTATGTTGACCAGGAGTGGCCATACAAACTTATCAATTAAAATCCTAGAATGCATTGTATCATTGTCATCTCTTCTAGCGCAAACAAAACTCGAAATATAATTTAGCTTCGTACTGAACAAAAAAAAAAAAACTCTGTAGAGAAACATCCATGTTGTAATTTTTTTTATCTCCGCACGTTGTTTGACCTAGCTTTTTGATGCTGAGCACAAGGTTTGATAATACAAGAGTGCAGTCCTCGTGTCGTCCTTCTTTTTATATTTTGTTATTATTTATTACGTGAATTATGCAGGGAATATTGTTGTTTACTTGTACCATGAGCAGGTTTGGGGCAAAAATTATGGCGGTAAGATACGACCCATATTGGGGATGCAGGCACTCCACGTACAGATGGTCTACGTCGGCGAGGATGCAGGCACTCCCACGTGCAGATGGTCTACGTCGGCGAGGATGCAGGCACTCCACGTACAGATGGTCTACGCCGGCGAGGATGCTCATTGTGTAGGCGCGTATGTGTGCGTGTTCATGGGGAGAAGCGACGGTATGATGGCGGCGCCTCCTGAGACGAAAACGAACGCCGCGCCGCTGGTCCTCTTGAAGATCATTCGCTGCATACACGCAAAACCGTAGCAAAAACCTATACACGCACACACACATGCCTCAGCATCTGTTTCTCCCCACTGTGGTTCCTATCCCTAACCCACCAAAAAACATGCTGCAAAAATAAAATGGTCCGCTTGGCCCGCCTCGTAGACTTAAACGTGAGACCCGTACCCGGCCCCGGCCCTTCACGAATGTAGTTCGAGTCCGAGCCCACGGAGCCGTCCGAGCCCACGGAGCCGTCCGAGTCCGAGTGCGGGCCACGGGCCGGCCCGCCCACAGGCCGGCCCGTGGCCCGTCACCAGTGCAGATCTCAACCTGCAAAGCTAGACGGCTCGCCGCTTTGTGATGACTAGCAGGACACCGCCACGTCCCAGCGAGCGACGCTGTTAGCACAATGACGCTCGGACTGCTGGGAAGCGAATCGAATGGGACGGCCGGAGAAGCATCGCACGTGTGCTTTAATTGGGCGCTTGCGTTTCGGCCTCTTGGAGGCCATGGGCCGTCATTTCGTGCCGCAATCTGCATTTGTATAGAAATGCAGCCTTTCCAGGCCTCCAAAAGTAAATCATCAGTTGGCCCCGCACAGTAGGCACGGGAATTTGAACAGAAAAAAAAACAACTGAAAATGGTACAAGTGTATTTCTATCGCTATTACAGGTAGCCCCTGAATTGCTGTAGAAATAATGGAAAACGGGCTGTCTTTGTCGTGCTACTCTGCAAACTACCTCAACTGGGACGAGATTTCGAAGTTTCTTCTATGAACGTTATGCTCGGCTGATTAACTTGAAACGAACCTCTCCTTCCCTCACATAGCCCTTGGTTGAAGCGGAACGAGCCCTCTTTGCTTTTCTGTCCTTCGCCAAGCGCTGTTCACTTGTTTTCTGGCGTCTCATTGTGATGTGCGCAAGACATTTGGCGTTTGACCGTACGACAGCTAGACATTATCTTTCTAAAAGTTTGTAGTTGCGGGCTGCTGGCATGGTCAATGAAGTGCTGCTGGTTGTGTTGGTATTGCGCGAGGACGGCTCCAATGCCGTGGCCACTGGCATCCGCACGAATTTCTGTAGGTGCTGAGTCTTCAAAATGGCCGAGGATGAGACGTGACGCAAGTGCAGCCTTCAAGCGTTGAAAAGATATTCATTGTGCCAGATAAAATACAGTTTGCTTTGTTTTGTTTTTATTGAAGAGCACGGTGAGCGGTTGAGCGATCTGGGTCAAATTGTCCGATAAAGCGTCGGAAATATGAACAGAGGCATTAGATACTTGCCACAAGCACCCTTTTACGAAGGGCGTTCTCTGTTGAAATTGCTATATAATCCTTCCACAATTTCGGACACAAACGAGAGCTAGCGTTCGATTGAGCCTCGGCTTCCCGAGCCCTCGTACAAGGGGAGTCGGTACTACACGCTTGCGCCGCTTTCACGCTCCGCGATGTCCGTTGGCGAACGCAATGTTATCGGACTTATTAACTACAGCTCCACACGCCTTGCAGTCGCCGCTATGGCTGAGTGTCCGGCTCACAATCTTCATGTCGCGGGTTCGATTCCCTATGGAGGACATTCGGAGTTTTGTTCTGCCTCCTCAGTTTATACAATTTCTAGGTCTCTCGCGTATGCGTATTCGTTTCGTGTAGCAGAGCAGAATTTTCCGGAGCGGTTGCCGAAAGAAATGTTTCAAAAAAGAAACGTTAGAAGTTAAAATATCCGCTTTCATTTAATCGCATTGAACGAAAGCGGCTGCGTCGGTTAACTACGCCAGTGGCTTTTTTCTCTACACTTAAAAACTTGCGTAATCTCAAGAGCAAAAATAAACAAAAAACCGAATAACTCGCGGCTCACGATTCATTGAACCGGGGCAGATTTCGAGTGAGGTGAACGGAAATACGAAACTCTCTCTACGACGCATTTGGTATTACATAAGAGTGCGAGGGTGGGTGGCAGGGCGATATTAAAACTTAAAACGTCACATCTTCGTAGTAGACATTGTCTCGATACTTTATGAACATATTGTGGGTGCACCGATTGAGTTCCATTGGCGCATTGGAGTTTCTGCCGTGGGTGTCAAACTTTGACCGGACGCAGTGCAGCAATGATTGTCCAAACAATGCTGTGTGGCTTCATTCTCTTCACTGCAGCTTTCGTAAGTAGAATCAACTACTTTATGTTGCATTCATAATGGCGTTCGAATTGCAACCGCGAGAGCGGATCCGCCCGTCTTCATCGTCAAATGCGCGTGAACTTGTACTGCTACTTCAAGCAGCCGCGTTCGCAGCCGCTTTGCGAATACGGTTCAGCCACCAGTGTAAATACGGCGTTAAAGCCGCACATACACCTAATCTTAGTAATTCATCGAAAGCGCTTTGCGCGCATGAAACGTGCTAGAAAAATTGTATTCCGTAGGATCGGTTGCGCACGGATGATATGGAGTGGTGTGTCAAGTGGAGTAGCATCGGCACATTTCTGGATGCTTTAACATTAGTGTGACCAGACGTCCCGTTTTGGCCGGGACAGTCCCGTTTTTGAGGTCCGCTTCTGCCGTCCCGTCTTTTTGTCCCAATAAAGAATCATTCCCCGTTTTCGCAGGAGTTGATGGTATCGAAATTTGCACCTAGCGAGTTGAAGCAAACTGAAACTTTCTTTGAAAACCAATGAGTGCATGCAATTGAACTGTGAGTGTGACTGTTCCTTAGGTCCTAGGGCTTAGTGCAAAATGGTTACATTTTGGAATGAGAGGAGTCATTTCATTAAGTTGTTTCTCCCAATCTGAGAATCTTTTGTACGCCCCCCCCCCCTCGGGATGTCCCGTTTTTTACCTTGAGTAGTATGGCCACCCAGTTGAAGATGCAAAGGTGTTGTTACACTTTAGGTATTACATAGCTATTGCAAAAAGAAAAGTGTTTGGCAATCCACAACGCCAATGATAGAAATTTAGAATTCGAATGGCATTTTTTTTCGCATCACTAATCGATTTTAATTTTAAACTTAAGCATTCGAACAGCCCCACTTTGCAATATTCTTGCCTAAGGAAATAGAACGCCCGCTTCTATCGAATATTCGATAAGATTCTATATTGTGGCCAATATTAGACCATCTAGATTGTAGATCATGAGAGAACTATCGACAAACTTGCTAAATTTTTAAGACAAACCCAGTAAACGAGGGATTGTTGCGGTATCAGGTTTGGATGTTTAATAAGGGCGACAGAGCATCCCTCGATCAAGTGACAAGGAGTGGGCCATTTCTGGGAACGCACAAAAGATTCTGGCTGGTTCCGCCTCTGAGGCGCATTTGTCACTGGCTCATGTATCGCTCCGTTAACCATCGTTATTCTTGAGTCAGCTTTTTCTATTGGCGAGAAAGATAAAATACAGAAAAGGATATATTCCAAAAGTGCAGAAGTAAAGGTAAAGAAAACAAGACACGCTTACTTCCCAGGGGCGGAACCAGCCGTCGCGCATGCGCAATAGCACTGGTATCGCACTGAGCTGATTCAACGCTCTCCGGCTAGCCCTAGCGCGGGCACCCATCGCCCCATCGGGAATCGGCGTGTCGGACTTGTCTTCTCTTTCAGCGATTTATATCTGTCGTGTGTCGTTGCTCTTCCCGCCGTTCAGTATGGTGCCTCCGTTGGTGTGCGCAACATCCGTGCGCTGGATCGGGCACGTCTGCACGTGGACGGCTCTACGCGCCTCCCGAGAAGCTTCGTAGACCTAACGAGTCGGACGCGATTTCACGGGGTGGTGAACTAAAGCTTGAAGCTCGATGACGAATCGAGGCAGAGTTAATCAGAATTCATGACTAACTCGTGCATAGGGTACGGATGATCATGTGCTAGTCGCATCTCGACTGTAGTCGTTTGTTTTCGAAACAAGAAATGCCAAATGTGTGCAATAAAATGGAGTTAGAAGTCCGAAATCTTTATTCGGAGTTCGCTGCAATCTCGAATGTGTAAATGACGTAATTTAAGGATTATCCGCTACCTTCGATGCTATGCGTAAATGAACGCGAAACGCAGCTGCGAAACGCCAGACCATCAAATCCTTTGAAGTCGGCCGGCGGATGCTCTAGTGGGCAGACGTGACATTGTGATCTCTTGTTTTTTTTTTTCACGAACTTTTATGTTATATATGGTAAAATAAATGGTTATTTGCACTTGTTAAACTGGAGAAGAAAACGACAAGTTCTTCCTCAAGTTTAATTATCTCCTGCCCACCACGCTCGTTCTGTCCTTGCACTTGTTATTGCCCGCATTTGCTTCTTTTTTTCGAAACTATCGCAGTGCAATTCCTTCCCCGAATTGCTGCTTTCATCCCATCGCGCTAGGTTCTATGACGGGTCGCGGCAAAGTGGACGACGAACAGCGTTCTACGCCGGTGCGTTGGCTTCGCCGACGCCGAAGCATAAACAGACCTGGTGTATTGATAACGCCGATCGCGTTCGAGGCCTAAAGTTACGACGATGCAAGGGGCTTTAGCTTTAGATGCGTGGCACCCATGAGCCTAACCCGGAGCCGTGTGGCCATCTGCTTCGCTCTAACTTCCAATCGTTTCATTTGTCTGACTGTGTTACCGAGCAAAAAATGTTTTGCTTCTTTTTGTAGATTTAATTTTCTCATAACTCCGAAAATAATTAGAATTTCAGGGTAGACATTTCTCCTCCATCTTCGTACGTTCAATGAAGTCCGTTTCCGCGCAAATTTCGAACCAGTTCAAGCATCATTAGGGGGCCACTTAAACGTCTAAAGGAGTTTCATCAAAAATTTCTTTAAGGTATGCAAACATGGTTTACAACATAATGCCGCATACGTTTTGGCAGTTTCTTATTACAAAACAAAATATATATGCATAATATATCACTTATATATGAGAAATAATAATCTCATAAACATTAAATTCGTGTCATATCCTTAAAATGCTATATATAATATTCAGCTGCCACAGAAAATATTTCTTTTATCAATTTCAGGTTTCGAATGCTGAAGGTGAGTTGAGACTTTTTTATTTTTTTATTCCTACATTATTTCATCTAGATATTGTTCATAACGCAATTAAACTTTGATTTTCTGCTTGTAATAAGGGACACAAATCTTCTCAGCGATGCACCTTCGGCTAAATCAGTCAGGAAGTATGACGATAATTGAACACTACAGTCACTGATAACCTAATAAACGCTGGGCGTGATCTATTATGTACAAGCTTCTTGATTCGTGGTTCGTCACCCATGGTTCTTAGCTTCTCATCCGACGACCTCATTGGCTGCTGAGCAATAAGAAGACACTCGGAACTTGCTACGCCTTTTGTTTCTTAAGGTGTCAGTGGCATGTAGCTTGGCAACTAACTTCATCGTTCCCTACGGAGTGTTATGTTTTTCTGGTTAGAGTGAACATCTACACGAAGTGGCTGAAAGCTCACAGCACCCTGCTTCTGTCCTCAAGGAGCTTGGAAATTCGTCGGCCATTTTTCAAATACCAAGCAAGATTGTTTTTTGCTTTGGAATTGTAGTTTTTATTTCTTCAAGGCAGATCTTGAATTTTTTGTAAACAGACTAGGATTCAGGCGGCTGTGACGTTACAAGACTCAGCCCTGATGGATACATAACGTAATGTTAAACGGACTTTCTTATATCTTGGGCTTTGTTTCAGCACAGGTGAGAACACAGTCAAAGCATAGCTGATACAAATTCACAGAAGAGTAAGAAAAGATGGAAAATTACACCATCTTCCCGAGGGGAACCATGTAAGGGTGATGCGGAGCATCGCGGATCGTAATTAATTTATTCCCTTCTTGACTGATTTCTTTTGGCTGGGGAAAGCCCACCCCACTGGAAAGCCCTGGCGTGGCGCTGCGACCCGCGCGCCCAAAACTATCCTCCTTTCACTCCTCCGGGGGAACGCGCGCTACCGCTGCTTATATTCACACTTGAAGGAGAGGAGACTAGAGGAGGAGAGTTGCGCAGGCGCGCGCGGTGTGAGTAGAGGCGAACGCACGCGCAGTGCACGCAGCTGGTAGAGAGAGAGAGCGGAGAGAGTAACGCGCAGCTGTTGGAGAGAGGGAAGGAGGAGAGTTGCGCATGCGTAGTGTGAGTGCGGACTACGACGCCGCGGGACATAGACCCGAGCAAGAGAGGCTCCGCATCTAAAAGCCGCATGGTCACGGAACATTCACTCTGATTTGTTGGTTTAGCGGGGATTGATATATGCAGAGAAGAAAGACGAACGCCTTGACGTTGCCTTTTAGGTCCTAGATTGGACTCTGTCTCGTAGCACTCTCAGCTACCGCGAAACGCAGTGCAGTTTTTAAAAATCTTCATAAACCCTGCGCGAATAAACAAGGAGTATAAGAAAAAGAAAGGACAAAACTATGTGCTGACAACTGAAAGTTTCTTTAGAAAAAAGAAAATTAATGCGCGCACAGCACTTCTAATCCGGATGAGCGTGCACATTTTTGAGGTCATTGACAACCTCAGGAACTCAGGATGTGGCGACTGGAGAACATGTTAACATCGCTTCGCAACATATCACATTGCGACGTTAAATGGTAAGAATTCCAAGGAACGAATCACGACGCTAGCAGCGAAAACATAATGGGTCACGTCCTTCGTTTCTCACGTTGTCGCTGACTATAGTACTTGGTATGATGACATTATTGTGTAATTCTCATTTCTGAGCTCGAGACTACGCTTACAAAACGAACACTGGGAAAACATGACGAAAGATATCGAAATATATTAAAAAAAAAAAGGCCATCTCGTTTTTTAGCATAACTATAGAAGGTTAACTTACACAAGGAATTCCTTCTTTTTAGTATAATATCCGTGAACGAGCTTACTTGGTGATGGGTTTTTGTTTTAAATGTAGCTCATTGTCGCTTGCGCATCCCATTTCTCTCTTTTTGTCCGCCTTCCTATTCACTTTGCTTTTACCATGAACATTCAGCAATCTGCCCAACATTACTTTCTGGTATAAAAATTCAGTTTAATTTATTTTTATTTTTATTTCTTTCTTGGATAATGGTATCCTATTATAGAAAAAAACTTTTGTGAGCTATATAAATCCGAACACCTCGGCCTGCTTGAATGCTTTGATTTTCTCCTGCAGAGGACACAGTGAAGGTCTTCACTCTCGAGAATGCAATGAAGAAGTTTGTTGACGTGTTCCAAGAAGTCTACGGTGTCGAAGTGTTGTGGACTGATATGAAGTCGGAGCGTCCAGAAATGAAAAAACTCTTCGCTACTCCAAAGTAACTAAAACTCAGCAGTAACTCTCACGCGATTGGAAGTACATTACGGCGTTTTTTATTCTACGTAATGTCTTTTCTCAGAACCCGTCTTTGCAACACAGTGTTATCAATATAACGTAACAACAGGTCGTGTTTTTCCTATGTGATATTCACATCGGGGATTCGGCCGCAAAATCGAAGCATATGATTTTTGTACCCCACTGGAACAACAAGAGATAATCTAAAGCTCCCTAAGGTGTGGCTAGATAACATATCACGGGAAAGAATCAGTCGACTGGACTAAACAAAGGCAGCAGAAAGAGCTTAAAGGTTGAGAGACGTGCAACTCAGAACACGCTCTGTTGCGACAGACCACTGAGAAAAAAATAAGCATTTGCCGATTACAAAATTATTACGTGCGGATATTCCCAGGGTGATATGCACACCAATTTGCTCTTGCCCAACCCTGCATTGCTAGCAAGAGTATGATATCTGCACGTTCGCTGATCAACGGTTTATTGATTGCTTTGTTAGTTTGGAAATGTATATTGTCAGTGAGAAAGTGAAAATAGCAGGCGTGTGTCTTCCGAAGGCCCAGCCTCCAGTACACGCTTCGTGTCTTCCACCGTGCTTTGGTTGCGTGCGCGTGCCGCAGGTGTGCAGAAAGGCCGAAGCATTGTCGAGGGTAGGAAGCTCGCCCTGGAAGCGGGACAACTGAAGCTCTTCCCTACCCTATGCTAGCAAAGGTCTTTGGGCCAAAATTCTGTTTTTGTCTGCACGGTTTGGGCCTTCAAACCACAAAGAAGCCAAGGTAGAGCCAAACTTGACCTTCTTTGGCCGGAGTCTGCCTTTCTTGACCTCATTTCTGCAAACAAGTGCACTAGTTAGGCTTTACTGTCGGTAGTTCGGCTGTCATCTGGCATCTTTGGCTCTAAATCGCCAACAAGTGGCAGGGGCTTCACTGCTGGTTGTTCGGTTTTAAAGCGCAGCTCTTCGGTGGCTGTTTCCGGCTTGAGCGCCGTTGCCGTCGCGGTCGCCGTCGGCGTCAGCATAACCCCGCGCGTTGTATTATGGGAAAATGTTCCCGCCAAGTTTAGCAGGAAATTTAGCGAAAATTTCCCGCTAAATGGGAGGAAGCAGGAGAGGAGGAGGGAGGGTACGTAGGGGAAGAGGGCATACCCTAACCTCTGTACCATACCCCCTCCTCCTCAAGAGCTGCGCTCTAATTTGGCATTACAGAGGATTGTAAACGTTTTTCATTTTTTTATGTGGCAACTTTGGGCCTAGAATGCCAAATCGGTGCCAGATTTCGGCTTCACTGCTGGTTCTTCGGTTCATATGTGGCATCGTTTGGCTCAGGTGTGGCACTTGGGCCGCAATTATGTGGCGAGCCCCAAAAAAGCCATAGAAACTCCAATGAAAAATGGTCTGGCGTAAACTATCACCTTCCACCAAGACCCTACAAGGCACAAGCTAGGCCCCTGAGATTGCCAAGCTTGTGCCAAGTTTGGCGTTTCTCTGACGTGCTACCTGGTGCCGTTTTTACCTTGCGAATGACTACATTTGGATAATTTTAATTATGCCTTTCATTTCAAAGATTTCAGGTAAAAGTCGAAAGGGGCCCTATAAAGATTGGTGAGATAAAAACAAGCAGCAGTACCCGCACTCTTCTCTACGCAAATCTCTATGACAATGAAGCGAATGCAAGTCAAACGTATACCGTCACGCATACTACCATTCGCAAAGAAAAATCGTCTTACACGGTGAAACTAGGATTCAGCCTCGGCACTGAGCTGTCGGGAGGTCTGACAATCGAAGAAACACTCGGGCTGAGTGGCAGCTTCTCAATTAAGACCGACAAAGAAACTGCCAAGACAGACACTCAAACGAAACTCAAGACGTTTGCCGTCGCCACGGGTGTCACCGTTCCTCCTAACAGGACCGTTCAAGTGGAATGGTACGCCACCACCGCTAAAAAAGTACGTGATTTGCTATTTCTATCTAAGGTGCCACTGTGCCACTTCCTATTGTCGGGGAGTGTAGAAAAATACATGTTTCTGACTAGGAAATGTTAAAAATATAAATTGCTCGCATTGGAAAATATGACCTTTTTTTTTATTAATGTCACTTTGTTTTGCCCCGCTTATATATTCCACAGATCCGATTTGTTCAGGCCATTATGATCAGTCTACCCTTTACGATACTTTCCCGCACATAATTTTAATATGTTTCAATCGATGCGAATATTTGTTATTGAAGATATCTGCACGAAGCGGTATAGTTACCTTCTCTGATTATTATTTCACTCCAAAAAATTTGTTTCTACTTGTTTATAAAAGAAGTAAAATGTGATTAATATAAATGGTGCGAATCATGCGTTTGAAGGCAGTTTTAGAGCGCAGATATTAGGCGCCCGTTTCCGGCTTGAGCGGCGTTGCCGTTGCCGTCGCCGTCGGCGTAACCGCGCGGTGCATTATGGGAAGCGTCCCATAATGCACCACGCCGAAACGTCACCGTGCCGAAACGTCACGAGTGACGTTTAGGCACGCGCGCGTTGCATTATGGGAAACGTCCCATAATGCACCGTGCCGAAACGCTACCGTGACGGAACGACACCGTGACGTTTCGGTGGAAGTCACGTACCGAAACGTCGCGTGACGACGCCCATTGCGCGCGTGAAAGAAGGAGGATGGGAAGAGGAGAGTGTATGGATGAGGAGGAGGGGCATTCCCTCCCTCAGTACCGTCCCCTCCTCCTCCTCAAGAGCTGCGCTCTAATTCGGTGTTGCAGGGGTTGAAAGCGACTCATTTTTTAAATTCGAAAACTGATCTTAGGAAGAAATAAGCTCTCGTCTGTTAGGTTTTTCAAATAAAACAATGTAATGAAATTATTACTGCGTGAATTGCTATGCCTTTGCATATTTTAATTAACACTGGAAAACCTTCAGTAAACAAAGTACTTCTAAAAAAATTAAGAAACACGCATATTTGATTTACCTCACTTTTACGGGAAAAAACTCCTTGCGCATTACTGTCACAGCGTATACCGGTAGAAAAAAGGTGTTTCTTTGAATATGCAGACATCTCAAGGATGCAGTAAATGGCATATGTAAGCCTTAATGAATCTCCGAACGCTGCTCTGTCTTTTCAGGATTTTAATTGGACCTGCAATGTTACCATCAGTGGTTACTTTGCTATGGGGCTCAAAACACCGTTGGAAAACACGAAGGTGGTCATCATTCCAGCATGGTACCTCGCCCTTGCCAACAAGGAACTGGAAGTAGTGGGCCCCAGGCACGCGCGATTCGTCGCTTCTGGTGTATTCACAGCAATCACCGTGCCGGAATCCGACATCTACACAACAGACGTGACGGACACTTTAAAGGACAAAATAACGATGATTTCTGGAAGGTCTCGAATATTTGGGTAAATGTTAAAAGACGGCGGGAGATTTCAACATATTTAAACAGCGGTCCCACGTTCGCAACGATAATACTGGTGGCGTTTGTGCTCAGCATCGCGATACAAATAAGCTTTCTACGCGTGTGTCAAGATTTTTGTTTGCATTAACAAGTTTTTGTGTGTGGGCAGATTGCAATATTTATCTATCAAAACTTAGCTCGCAATAAAGAAAACATATAGTGCAAGTTTTATATTATTTAGGACATGGTTCCACGAAATCTTGGTTTCTGGATTTCTTATACAAACCAGTAGCATTCTCAATTTATTAAAAGGTAGAAAAAGGAAACGTTCAGTTTTGTGTTGACGTCTTTTCTTTCGAATTTGTACATGTATTTTTGCCATAATTATTTGAAAAGTGTTTTCTTTATAAAAATTTGAAGTGCTGTAACTCATGTTTAACATGGTAACTCAGCAACAATGTTTAAAAAACTAATTCCCGGTAGACCAAAAAGCTCAACAAAAAGTAATATCAGAAGCTCAACGCCAGCCGCTTCTTCGTACAAAGTATGCTGGTACAATAGAGGTTGAAAAAGGTTCATTCCACGAGATTTGCGATGTTTCTTGCGTTTCTTTTTTCAAACAACAGTCGACCAGTTGGTTTTCCTTTTGTCTAAACGTTTTGCTAGTGTAACTAGGTTGCCTTTATAAGCAGCTTCTATATTGGTGTTTAATTTTTGTTTTAGAACATGGTAACAGAATCCAAATATTGTCAAGCTTAACTCTCAACGTGTAAAACGCGTTCCCGAGAGGATCGCAGTTCTGAAAAGACGTGTATTGTCATGAGAGCTGTAACAGTTGTTGGGCTGACAGCTTGAGGTGACGGGAACGCCCTCCTTGTTATTATACTTATATGCAGGCTTTTGAGTCAACTCGTCAGTTTGCAGCTACTCGCTGGTCTTGTTGCATCCTTGTTAGTGTTCCTAGATTTCAGTATTTCCCCCTGCTCTATAAAAGTCACGTGGTTTATGAGCCGCGCTTGCAATACAACCTGCGAGGAGGTGCCGGAAGTGCTAATCGTCTGCCAACGTCTCCGCCGTTCCGCCTGCATTCCTCCTCACCGCGCGAAAACGCAGCGCATGCGCATTAGCGACTAATTTGAGCAGGAAGTGTTAGCCATTAAATTGCAAACGCTCTGCATTGTTCGACTTGCTCCCTCGCTTAAATCTAGGCTCTCCACATCCTTGCTTGTTACGTGGTGACCAAAGTGAAGGAAGGATGGCTGAGCCGTAAGCGCTTCTGAGGCAGCCTCGGTCATGAAGGGGTTGAAAGCACCAGTGCGCTTTCGTTTATAGGCAACACTGTTGAAAACTGGAAACCTTTTAAACGACGAGTGAAAATATCTCCGTAACAGCAACGAAACCAGCCACCAAATGGGAGGACGGGCAGAAGAATACGATGCTGTTGCTCTAGCACATCGCAGGGGAACAGATCTTGGGTGTTCACGGCGTCCTTCAACCCGAAGGAAGAGCAAACCTAGCCGGCCGTCCTAGATAATTTTCAAAAGTATCGCGTTTTTGAGAAAAGTGAAACTTTTGAGCGTTCCGCATTCGGGATCCGGGAAGCATAAAGGTAAGCCGTTTGAGCAATGGCCCTCTTCCAAGGAGAGCTGTGCTCATGCTCGCATTCTCGTCAAACAGTGGAGAAATTCTTATTCATGCTCCGTTTCACATTAGATACGACCGCAGCGAACGCTTTGGAGCGGTGGAGCTGATTATGCAGCGCCGAACGTGTATGCACCTTTTCTACAAGGGCGCAACCATCTTAAATGTCGTCACTTCTGGTATGCGGTCAAACATTGTTTTGATCTCTCCACGCCGCTGAAGGCGTTTACGAAAAATGCGTGATTACCACACATTCTTGTTTTGCCTCACCTATATTTTCCCGCCTTTTCCAGGTTGAAACGTTTTATTGTTTTTTTCGTCCCGCACAGCAGGTACGGAACTCACGTGACTGAGAACGACAGGAAAGCAGAAAACGTCTATAACACTCCTCTTGGTTTTCTGCCACACTGCTAAGCCAATCACGCGCAGTAAAAAAAGCTGGATTTGGCACAGTCAAAGTGTGCGAATGTTTTCATTCGATGATATCATATCCACAGATGCCATGAGCGCCATGTACAATGCACTTTCGGCACTCCTTAATCGGCTCCATCGGTTTGCAGCGTCGGCTGCACTCGGAGTTAAAGTAAAACAGAGTGGAGAGTCAATGAACGGAAGAGGAAGTGACGGGAGCTCCTTGGGCAAGTGTGCTACCTTTCCTGACTCCTTCGTGTCTCATGCTCACTTCCTATTTGATTGAACTGAGTGCTGCGTTCTTATGGGTAACACAGTGTTCTTGGAAAAGAACGCTCGTCCCATTAGACACTGGAGGAGTTTAGCCTTTCAAACCTCGATAAAATCTATCCAACATTAGGTATCATCGCCAAACGACGTACCGACTACAGCAAGAGGTTAAGAACACGGTGATGAATACAAACCGATCTAGGCCTGTATACGTCAGCAGTTTCTTAATTTACGAGCTAGTTTGATAACCCGCCACTTTCGTGCCTCCCATCATTATGGGGATATAATCGACCAAAAACGGGCGAAGTGGAAAGTGTTGTAATATACAAATGCAGGATTTTATATGTCTTCACGAAATAACCTGTAGTAGTGTGACCCCCCCCCCCCCCCCCAAACAAGCTCACCACTAAAACTCAAAGCCTTCTGAGCTTGCTACGGTTTCGCACACATTTAATAAAATAAAAAAAATACATGAAGCAATCTAAAAAAAAAAAAGAAACACTCCGTTTGTCTTATTCTTAATCAAAACATAAAATAGGGCGTCGCGATCACTCTGGCAAGGCTTTCCGCGATGCCACGTATTCTTCCATCTCGGCGCATGAACAGTAGCGCACAAAATCGAAGCTGATTATTTATGTGCCAGGTAATATAATCACACTGAATCAGCTGGGCTCGAAAATATTGCAAAAACAAAACACGTATGGCAGTAGGAATGACCACTGATCTCTAGTTTAGGGGACTGAATGGCGCATTCAGCAAACAGGTATAAAGGCACCGGAAGTAAGCGGCTTGTCCCGGAAGTGAGCGCTTGGCAGGCTTTGTAACCCTTCTGAGCGCAGGTTCAAAAAGCGTTAAGGGCGCTGGATTTTCGCTTGTCACCTCAAGAGAGCCCACTTGTTGCGCAGTAAGAGCCCATGCAGACCCGAGAAGTATCATGGGAAGCCATTCAATGCAAACATTTTGAGATTCTCGTTGATCAAGTGTGCATATGCCCCGAGTTCAAATGCCTCTATTCTCCTGATCTAATTCCCCCGGAGCATGATTATTAAAACCCACTCAAAGACACCGGAAAGTACAGACCAAAACATCGACTGAACGCACTAGGAAGCCAAGCAGACGCCTGACCACCGGGACAAGCATCAAACTTTCCAGTGGCTTCACTCGCGCCCTGTTCGGAGAGCGGCTATGCGCCATCCAGCCCCCTATAGTAGAGATCAGTGGGATTGACTATTTCTAATGACTGACAAAGAGAGAGAGAGAGAGAAATCACCTAATAACATAATGACTGAAGGCAGGTTGTTTCCAAGAGCGATGTGGTGAGTTTGACAAGTTGGTATTGAAACGGTATGATGAAAAAACAGCCAGCGTACAAGTGACAGGACCGCAGGAGAGAAACAGCGGGACTTGGGTTGCCGGCTGGACGCCGCGAAGCGGCATGTGCGGGGGGGGGGGGTCAACTGGGTTAATAGTTTTGTAATGAGCAGCCGCAGACTGTCGCCGCGAATCGGCGTGAACGGAGGCGGGGGACTGGGTTAACACGCCCCCCAGTGATACAGGCGCCATCCGAATCTGAACAGAGAAAAATAAATTATGGTGTTACCCAGGGGTCAATCCTCGGACCATTGCTTTTTCTACTATATATAAATGATATAGTGAACATGCCTTGCAATCCCGACATAATCCTATATGCAGATGATACCAATGTATTTTTTACTGATAAGGACCTCAAAGAAATTTTGTCAAATATGTGGCTTCATGAACTAGCGCTCTGGCTAGACTCCTATCAAATAGAACTGAATGTCAACAAAACGAAATATATTATTTTTAAACCGGGTCATAAGCAACTTTGTAGTAATCTTAATCTGAAAATAACTTTTACAAACTTGGAATTGGAACCAGTGTCCTCCCTTAAATTCTTGGGCATCTGGTCTGAAGAAACACAAAGCTGGTCGCGTCATATAGATCATGTTCGCTCGAAAATACCTCGATCTATTGGCGTCTTATGCAAACTCAAAGAAATCCTTCCTTCTTTGCTTAAGCGTTAGCTCTACTACACTCTAGTACAATCCCACCTTCATTATTGTTTATTGGTCTGGGGAACCACAACAAAATCTAATTTGACTAGGATACTTGGTCTACAAAAGAAAGCAGTTGGTTGTATTGAGAACCTGGGTTATACCGATCATACAGCTCCATATTTTGTAAAGCACCGACTTTTGGACATTGAAAGCCTCTTTATCCTTAAACTTGCAATGTATATATATAGTGACCACAACGATGATGAAAATACATTCAGTGAGACCTACTACCCGAAGACAACGCCATATAATCTGAGAAACGAAATCTACATGAAACCAGAAATACGAACAAATTACGGTTCCCAATCAATAACTTATAAAATACCCGAGCTCCTAAACAACCACCCCGATATCATTGAGTTAAAAAAAAGTTCTTCTTCACTTTTCACCTTCAAGAAAAATATGAAACGTTATCTCGTGTAATTTTAATAATAGCGTTGTGAAACTGGTTATTTAATAATTTTCTGTATATTTATTGGCTGATTATCAGTCTTTTGTTTTCTGTATTTATCCTTGTTAACCGATACTTTGCTTTGTAAGCGACAAATTCCTAGCAATTTAAAGGGCCTCTGACACGCCAAAAAACATTTTTTTATGCTACGCGTTGGAATGGCATATCAGGACATCACAAAAAAATTGTTTCACTATAGAGTTGCGTAGTTTTTTTATAAAAAAATAGAATTACAAGGCCCAATTCAAAGTTCCCGCCGTGGACTGTGACGTAACAGTGTACCGCAAGGTGTCGGGGCGGTCAGAAGGGAGGCATCGCCGGAAGTCACGTGAGTTGTGTCCCTCCTCGTGCTTACCGCGAGCGCGTGTAATATTTTTTTAAATATTTTTGTTATTCTCCGCACCTCCACGAGCGATCCAAGCAGACAAGGTTTCTTTTATTTGATTTTCATCGCTTAATGTTGCTATAAAGGTAGAAGAAGAGCAGTCAGTTATTTGACGTGATCAACTACAATGCCTAGAAGGTGCTGTGTGAGGGACTGTCCCGGTATTCCAGCAATGGAAGAAGAGATCACAATGCATGCATTCCCGTGAGACATACATCGGCCGCATGTGCACCTAGTAAACAAGTTCTACTCACGTTCTAGACAAAATACGTACTTTGTGCTCGACGTTTACTTGTACTTTGTACACTCACCAGTTCGTATTCTTTAGACGGCAGGCATCTTTAGCCTGGAGAGTATCCGATGGTTCAACGACCTCTGTGTCTGAACATTCAGCAATGCGATCGGGCGTGTCGTATGCTAGCAATCCCGATTTCTGCGAGCGTTTTAAAATTTTTTCCAAACTTGATAGCTTGTTTTGCGCCCAGTATAGCTCTGTATGATCGGACTGACGGCATGCACTCGTACACTGGCTTGTACTCGCAACGCTTTCATCATTGACCTCCATCACGTCGATCCACTGACTCTTCGGCCTCAAATTTTACAGCACGCAAACTAACCAACGGTGCAGCGATAAACAGCTAGTGGAACTGAAACTTCGTTTTCTACAATCGCTCGTACGAAGAGCAGAATAAAAAAAATATATATCTTAGGCGCGGTCACGGAGAGCACGAGGAGTGAAACTCACGTGACTTCCAATGAACCCACTTTTAGTGACGTAGGTCGAAGCCTCCCTTCTGACCGCCCCGACACCTTGCGGTACACTGTTACGTCACAGTGCACGGCGGGAACTTTGAATTAAGCCTCGTATTTCTATTTTTTATAAAAAAACTACGCAACTCTATAGTGAATTTTTTTTGTAATGTCCTGATATGCCATTTGAACGCCTAGCATGGAAAAAAGATTTTTTTTTGGCGTGTCAGAGGCTTTTAATATTTGCTTCTATGAAGTGCCTTATCATGTATTTTATTATTTATATATGTGTAATTTTATTATTACTGTTTTTTGTATTTTCTTTTGTATAAGAATATTGTTTTGTGGGCACGATATTGACTCCATTGTTTTCTTTGCATTTACTGCGGTATGCTGCTGAGCTATGTACAGGCAGGTGGGGCCTCGTCAGGTAAAATTTGTTTACCTTTTGCCCCTCTACCTGCGACTCAAGGAGTCCAAATAAAGATTAATATATTAAGTTCCCGCGAGTTGTCGAGCAGCCAATCCGGCGTGAGCGCCGTTGCAAGGGTTTCCTCCTCTTTTTCTTTTTTTTTCTCTCGCCGCGTCGGGGGTTTAGGCAATCGGATATACGTCGCCCGGTGCGCTACGTGCCCGTGGTAGCTACATTTCGTTTCAAGTCCAAACGTAGCGGACGGTACGAGCTGTTGGGACCGATCAGGCAGCGTTAAAAGCGCATCATCACGGTGTTCGTCAGGTTTCTGTGCGTGTTTTATCATCGCTGAACCAATCATAAACAAAAAAGGCCTAGGGACTCGCGCTTTTGACGCTGCTTCATTGGTCCCATTGCCTCGTAGAGTCGGCACTTCTGGACGAGTCTTGCACGCGTTAATGAAAAAAAATAATCGATTGCAATTACAATGACTTTATTGAAAATTGTAAGGGATTACAGTAATCAATTATCGCATTACAGAAGCAGGTGAAATGTTACCGGAATGTAATAGATTACTTTTCATGTAAATTATTTTACCTTTTTATTACCATATCAAAAAGGCATAGTATGGGGTCTTTGTCGTGGCTAAATGAGGTCAGTGCAGAACACAGTCGTCTATGCCGTTGCAAACCCGGATCGTAGCCACCCGTACAGGAAACGGGGAACCCTCGACAGCTCGACAATCAGAACGTCGCTGAGCACGTTGACATTCTAGTCCGTCTGGTACCTTGGTATATTTAACGCGATAGCATTGAGGAGCTCGTGTCGCGATAAAGCCGGCGTCGGCGTCGGTGTCGGTGGCGAGGGACGTGAAAATCCGGTCTTGAAATTGTGCGATTTCAAGACCGCTAGCTGTAATCGCCAATAGTAATCTACAATTTCAAGAACGGTATCTCTATTTAACGCATGTTTCGCACCCACTTACCAGGTCATAAATCCTCAGTTGATACCTGTGTAATGACGTCATCGTGACGTAACGCCTTGCGGGCATCCGGCGCCAGACGGAGCGCGGTGCTGCCTCCAGGTGGTGTAACCAAGTTGCCGTCGGGGCCCCCACGTGACGCATCACCTGGTACCACGGGACGTACGCTTGTTGTGACATGATACCGCGTGACGTACCACGTGACGTAACACGTTACGTTGTGACGTAACACGTTACGCCTGTGTTGGTGCGCTGCCACCAGGTGCCGTAACCGGCGCTACCGCTAGGTGCCGCTACCGGATCGCCGCCGGTAGTAACATCTTCGAATGTGTTCGTCGAGATATACACAACTTGGGCCACGGTCTCTCTGCACTTATAAAGGGAGATTTTGATGGGCACCTGGTTGAATTGAACGGACGAGGAGATAACAGTGGCAGAATGTTGAGGCAGCTGGCGGAGGGCCTTGATTTGGAGATTTTGAACTTAAGAGGAGAAGACTGTGAGAGACAACATGCTTGGACTGTGCACAAATATCAACACGGGTTCTGCACAGGTATCAAAAGAGGTATCAACAGGGGTTGTGGTAACGTCAGAACACCGAGCTTTGATTGGCTCTGGCTGGAGGATAGTGGGTATAGCTCAAAGCAAGCTGCCTTGAGGTCTACCCACTATCCTTCAATCAGATCGAATCCGACCTCGGCGTTTTGGCGTCCCCACATCCCCTGTGCTAACGAAGCAGACGAAATTGCACTCTGCATACCAAGTGACAGAAGGCGCGGTCGAGTCACGTTCATTTTCAAGAAAGGTGGCAATAAACAATATGGGGGTGACTATCGCCCACTTACTGTCACCACTCTGGCACGCAGAGTCATTGCGACAATCATTAATTGGCGAATCTCATTTTGGGCCGAAGGTGCTGGTGTTCTTACGGAATTGCAAAGCTGTTTACGTAGGGAGTGTCGACTTGATGACAACTTGTGCATTCTAACTCAATGCATAGAGATTGCTCGGGCGGAAAAGCGGAATCTAATATGTTGCTTTTTGGACATAGCTAAAGCTTACGACTGTGTATCACATTCGGAACTAATCAGGTGGCTGCAATAACTCGATATGCCGAAGCCCTGGCTGAGACTTTATCCAGCAAATCTATAATGGAAACCATGTGATGGAAACATACAACGGGGCCACATCTGGTGATGTTCCGGTGCAGAGTGGACTACGTCAGGGATGCCCGTTATCCCCCGTTCTGTATATGCTATATTCATCCGGCATCGAGAAGGCACTGGAAAAAACAGGAACTGGTTTCACTCCAAAAAAGATGCAGCACAGGGGCGTGGTTAATTGGCGGCTCCGCGGGCTTACTTTTGCCGATGATCTTGTGCTGATAGCCGACACTGTGGCAGACGTAAAGCTACTGTTTACCACCATCGAAGCAGAAGCGCGGCTCAGCTTCATCTGTATTTCAATGCTAGTAAATCAGCTCTGGTGCTGTTTTCCGGGCAGGGCGAGGGCCTTGAATCCCTTACCATCCAAAATAACGCACTTCCTCTTAGTACCCGATACAGATACCTTGGTGTTACAATGACTTGTTCCGAAGATCATCTAGCAGAACACTATGAAAACCTCAAGGCATCGGCAATAAGAAAGCGGAACATGCTGCGTCGAAAAGGCCTTTGGAGCTGCGACTCGTATGTACTGAACAGTGTAGAGCAGGAGTGGCCAAGCTGCGGCTCGCGAGCCGCAAAGCGGCTTTTCGCGCGTTGAAGTGCGGCTTTCGGCTCCCCTCCCCCCCCCCCCCCCCACACACACACACACACACACTCCCCGCCTCCCTCCCGGTCACACGAGCACCTCTCGTAAAAGATAGAAAGACATCGTTGCGGTTTGTTAGTCTTGTGCTACTGCTATCTTACGTACAGTTGGACTGCTTTTGACTCGGATAGATTAAAAGTAGTTCGAGTTTCGTTTATTGCTCCCGTGTCCAAAGAAAGGTTTGCCCCCCCCCCCCCCCCCCCCCCCCCCCCCCCGCGGCTCTTGGAAGTTTCGTGGTTTTGTTTGCGGCTCTTAGGCCGGGTCAGCCCAGGCCACCCCTGGTTTAGAGGCACATTTAAACACTTCTTATGAGTTGTGAATGCAAAAACACGCATGTCGTTCTTCCGCAACCTTATTTCGTCTCCGGCGTACCTGCGTCGACGGCCGAGCGCGCGCTCTCCTTGCCGCGCTGACCTTGGGCGTGGAGCCGCCGCCTCGCTGGGCGGCCAGACGCTTCGTGTTGCTTCACGTAAAACCTCGCGCTGCCAGACATGTAAAGTATCCAAATACCGAGGCAGTCAGAGCAGCAACAAATCAAAGAGCTAGATGTAGCTGCTATGCTGGTCAGCATGAACGCTAATCTATACACTCTATTATACCTAAAAGAAACAGTGGATGCCATGGAACAATCACTTCAGCACATGTCGGCGAAATATGATGCAGTGCTGAAGCAAATGGATGAACACGACGGGGAAATAAAAAACTTAAAGAAAAGGGTGACGCACTTGGAAAAAACGGCACCAACAGCGGAGACCGACAGGTTAAAACAACAAGTTCAGGACCTTGAATGGAGGAGCCGCAGACAAAACCTTGAAATACACGGGATCCCCATGAGCGAACAGGAAAACATTTTGGCTAAGATAAAAGACCTAGCAAAGCAACTGGAAGTGCCCGACTTGACAGAAGATCAAATCATGGCCATGCATCGGCTTCCTTCACGGCCTGATAAGATACCCGGAATTTTGGTTCGATTTTCAAAACAACCAACTCGAGATCTGTGGCTCGAGAAACGAGTGAACTTAAAGCGAGTTCGTGGCAAAGCATACATCTTGGAAAGCTTTACGAAACAGGATAAAACACTTCTTTATGAAACGAGAGAGAAACCAATACCTTTGGTACAAACATGTAAAAGTACTGGTAAGGGAAAAAGGATGGGGTACAAGCACATGTAATGAAAACTGTGGACGACTTGCAAACACTTGTGTAGCTTTCCGCTGCTGGTAGTTTTTTTGTTTCTTTTGCTATGAATGGCAAGCCTCTTTCGTTAAGAAGCGAATTCGGAATTGTTTTCAAGTACCAACCAAAAGTGCCACTTTCTCTTTCACCTAAATGTGCAATCGATACGGAATACATTTGATGACTTAAACATATTTTTGGACGATTGTCATTTTCTTTTGATGTTATTATGCTCAGTGAAACATGGTATAAAAATAACGAAGAAGTAGATAGGCTTGAGAATTACGAAATATGTAGTGGAAACAGAACCAATAAAGAAGGAAGCGGAGTATGCATGCATGTGAAAAGGGGTCTTCGGTGCACGCACTTATAAGTGACTTTACAGCTATTACAAGCGATTATGAAATACTAACTTTACAACATGCAAAAACTGTTTTTTCTGTTGTCTGTCGTCCGCCAAGTGGTAATATCTCCTCCTTTCTTGAGTTTCTCGACGTGTATTTTAAGTTACTTGGTGAAAACAAATTGACTGTCTGTTTCGGAGGCGATTCTAACATAGACATGCTTGAGTCCTCACATAAAATTGAAATGTTTATATCAGTCACATGGACTCTTCATTGTTATTTCCCAGCCGACTCGCATTACACCCTGAGATACCGCGTTGTTGGATTTATTTTTAACAAATATTTCAGAAATGAACATAATTGCTGGAGTGGTTGGGGAAACTATTAGTGACCACCTTCCAATACATAGGGTGGTCCAAGTCAACAGGCTCGATCTAAAATGTACCAGTAAAAATCGACGCCTGCACGTAGCAATCTAAACTTTTCGTCAAAAATGTATTTCACGGGTCGGTTTTTGCTTGTAAAACTACAACGCGTAGTTTTCTTTCTGTAAAAAATAAGGCCAAGAAACTTGCAAGGGTCTGCGGCGGGCAGCGACGCAGACGACAGGGTGCAGTAGCGGGGTGTGTTTGGCGTTCGTATTCATAGATGGCGCTACCTCCTTATCGCGACTGCTCGCGACCACCGTGGTTTTTGAAATGAACATAATCTTTCTGAAATGTACCTTCGGTTAAAAAAATAAATGCGGACAATAAAAGCAAAACTTAAAGTAAAAAGAGAAAACGTCCGCATAACGGCGGTGCTTTTGCTGCCAACGGATTTCGTCTGGGTGTCGTCTGCTTTTTTTTCGTTGGTCGGGTGCACTTTCAGACGCTGCTCCCGACGCCATCTATCAATACGAGCGCCAAACACACCCCGCTACTGAACCCCTGCCGTCTGCGTCGCTACCCGCCGTAGACCCTGGCAAGTTTCTTGGCCTTATTTTTTACAGAAAGAGAACTACGCTTTGTAATTTTACAAGAAAAAAACCGACCTGTGATATACACCTTGTTAAAAAGTTTAGATTGCTACGTGCAGGCGTCGACTTTTACGGTCCATTTTAGATCGAGTCTGGTGACTTGGACCACCCTAAATATGCTTGCAAATGTAGACTACAGCTCGAAAAATGATATGATTCTCAAATTTATTTTAGATATATTAGCGCTAGAAACCTTAATCTTTTTGAACAAAAGATAAGTTCCAATTATAATGCAATTAAATGCAAAGGCGCAAGCGAGCTGGGCAAGAATGTCGAAAATAATCCCCGGAGAAAGGGAACAAGGGGGACAAAGGACAAACACAAATCTCCAAACACAGCCAGGTGACTGGTGAGCGACCGAAAAATTCGCCCGGTCCGGGTATCGAACCCGGGACCTCTCCATTACAGGTGGAGCGCTCTACCAACTGAGCTAACCAGGGGTTAGACGTCAGTAGAGCAAACGGGTTTTATCAGCTGCCACGAGTCTAACACCAACAAGGGTGAAGCTTGCAATTTAAGGTTATAATTATAATGCAATGAAATGCAAAGGCGCAAGCGAGCTGGACAAGAATGACGAAAATAATCCCCGGAGAAGGGGAACAAGGGGGACAAAGGACAAACACAAATCTCCAAACACAGCTAGGTGACTGGTGAGCGACCGAAAAAATCCGCCCGGTCCGGGTATCGAACCCGGGACCTCTCCATTACAGGTGGAGCGCTCTACCAACTGAGCTAACCAGGGGTTAGACGTCAGTAGAGCAAACGGGTTTTATCAGCTGCCACCAGTCTAACACCAACAAGGGTGAAGCTTGCAATTTAAGGTTATAATTATAATGCAATTAAATGCAAAGGTGCAAGCGAGCTGGACAAGAATGACGAAAATAATCCCCGGAGAAGGGGAACAAGGGGGACAAAGGACAAACACAAATCTCCAAACACAGCTAGGTGACTGGTGAGCGACCGAAAAAATCCGCCCGGTCCGGGTATCGAACCCGGGACCTCTCCATTACAGGTGGAGCGCTCTACCAACTGAGCTAACCAGGGGTTAGACGTCAGTAGAGCAAACGGGTTTTATCAGCTGCCACCAGTCTAACACCAACAAGGGTGAAGCTTGCAATTTAAGGTTATAATTATAATGCAATTAAATGCAAAGGTGCAAGCGAGCTGGACAAGAATGACGAAAATAATCCCCGGAGAAGGGGAACAAGGGGGACAAAGGACAAACACAAATCTCCAAACACAGCTAGGTGACTGGTGAGCGACCGAAAAATTCGCCCGGTCCGGGTATCGAACCCGGGACCTCTTCATTACAGGTGGAGCGCTCTACCAACTGAGCTAACCAGGGGTTAGACGTCAGTAGAGCAAACGGGTTTTATCAGCTGCCACCAGTCTAACACCAACAAGGGTGAAGCTTGCAATTTAAGGTTATAATTATAATGCAATTAAATGCAAAGGTGCAAGCGAGCTGGACAAGAATGACGAAAATAATCCCCGGAGAAGGGGAACAAGGGGGACAAAGGACAAACACAAATCTCCAAACACAGCTAGGTGACTGGTGAGCGACCGAAAAAATCCGCCCGGTCCGGGTATCGAACCCGGGACCTCTTCATTACAGATGGAGCGCTCTACCAACTGAGCTAGCCAGGGGTTAGACGTCAGTAGAGCAAACGGGTTTTATCAGCTGCCACCAGTCTAACACCAACAAGGGTGAAGCTTGCAATTTAAGGTTATAATTATAATGCAATTAAATGCAAAGGTGCAAGCGAGCTGGACAAGAATGACGAAAATAATCCCCGGAGAAGGGGAACAAGGGGGACAAAGGACAAACACAAATCTCCAAACACAGCTAGGTGACTGGTGAGCGACCGAAAAATCCGCCCGGTCCGGGTATCGAACCCGGGACCTCTTCATTACAGGTGGAGTGCTCTACCAACTGAGCTAGCCAGGGGTTAGACGTCAGTAGAGCAAACGGGTTTTATCAGCTGCCACCAGTCTAACACCAACAAGGGTGAAGCTTGCAATTTAAGGTTATAATTATAATGCAATTAAATGCAAAGGTGCAAGCGAGCTGGACAAGAATGACGAAAATAATCCCCGGAGAAGGGGAACAAGGGGGACAAAGGACAAACACAAATCTCCAAACACAGCTAGGTGACTGGTGAGCGACCGAAAAATTCGCCCGGTCCGGGTATCGAACCCGGGACCTCTTCATTACAGGTGGAGCGCTCTACCAACTGAGCTAACCAGGGGTTAGACGTCAGTAGAGCAAACGGGTTTTATCAGCTGCCACCAGTCTAACACCAACAAGGGTGAAGCTTGCAATTTAAGGTTATAATTATAATGCAATTAAATGCAAAGGTGCAAGCGAGCTGGACAAGAATGACGAAAATAATCCCCGGAGAAGGGGAACAAGGGGGACAAAGGACAAACACAAATCTCCAAACACAGCTAGGTGACTGGTGAGCGACCGAAAAATCCGCCCGGTCCGGGTATCGAACCCGGGACCTCTTCATTACAGGTGGAGCGCTCTACCAACTGAGCTAACCAGGAGTTAGACGTCAGTAGAGCAAACGGGTTTTATCAGCTGCCACCAGTCTAACACCAACAAGGGTGAAGCTTGCAATTTAAGGTTATAATTATAATGCAATTAAATGCAAAGGTGCAAGCGAGCTGGACAAGAATGACGAAAATAATCCCCGGAGAAGGGGAACAAGGGGGACAAAGGACAAACACAAATCTCCAAACACAGCTAGGTGACTGGTGAGCGACCGAAAAAATTCGCCCGGTCCGGGTATCGAACCCGGGACCTCTGCATTAGAGGTGGAGCGCTCTACCAACTGAGCTAACCAGGAGTTAGACGTCAGTAGAGCAAACGGGTTTTATCAGCTGCCACCAGTCTAACACCAACAAGGGTGAAGCTTGCAATTTAAGGTTATAATTATAATGCAATTAAATGCAAAGGTGCAAGCGAGCTGGACAAGAATGACGAAAATAATCCCCGGAGAAGGGGAACAAGGGGGACAAAGGACATACACAAATCTCCAAACACAGCTAGGTGACTGGTGAGCGACCGAAAAATTCGCCCGGTCCGGGTATCGAACCCGGGACCTCTGCATTACAGGTGGAGCGCTCTACCAACTGAGCTAACCAGGAGTTAGACGCCAGTAGAGCAAACGGGTTTTATCAGCTGCCACCAGTCTAACACCAACAAGGGTGAAGCTTGCAATTTAAGGTTATAATTATAATGCAATTAAATGCAAAGGTGCAAGCGAGCTGGACAAGAATGACGAAAATAATCCCCGGAGAAGGGGAACAAGGGGGACAAAGGACAAACACAAATCTCCAAACACAGCTAGGTGACTGGCGAGCGACCGAAAAAATCCGCCTGGTCCGGGTATCGAACCCGGGACCTCTTCATTACAGGTGGAGCGCTCTACCAACTGAGCTAACCAGGAGTTAGACGTCAGTAGAGCAAACGGGTTTTATCGGCTGCGACCAGTCTAACACCAACAAGGGTGAAGCTTGCAATTTAAGGTTATAATTATAATGCAATTAAATGCAAAGGTGCAAGCGAGCTGGACAAGAATGACGAAAATAATCCCCGGAGAAGGGGAACAAGGGGGACAAAGGACAAACACAAATCTCCAAACACAGCTAGGTGACTGGTGAGCGACCGAAAAAATCCGCCTGGTCCGGGTATCGAACCCGGGACCTCTGCATTACAGGTGGAGCGCTCTACCAACTGAGCTAACCAGGAGTTAGACGTCAGTAGAGCAAACGGGTTTTATCGGCTGCGACCAGTCTAACACCAACAAGGGTGAAGCTTGCAATTTAAGGTTATAATTATAATGCAATTAAATGCAAAGGTGCAAGCGAGCTGGACAAGAATGACGAAAGTAATCCCCGGAGAAGGGGAACAAGGGGGACAAAGGACAAACACAAATCTCCAAACACAGCTAGGTGACTGGTGAGCGACCGAAAAAATCCGCCTGGTCCGGGTATCGAACCCGGGACCTCTGCATTACAGGTGGAGCGCTCTACCAACTGAGCTAACCAGGAGTTAGACGTCAGTAGAGCAAACGGGTTTTATCAGCTGCCACCAGTCTAACACCAACAACGGTGAAGCTTGCAATTTAAGGTTATAATTATAATGCAAATAAATGCAAAGGTGCAAGCGAGCTGGACAAGAATGACGAAAATAATCCCCGGAGAAGGGGAACAAGGGGGACAAAGGACAAACACAAATCTCCAAACACAGCTAGGTGACTGGTGAGCGACCGAAAAAATTCGCCCGGTCCGGGTATCGAACCCGGGACCTCTGCATTACAGGTGGAGCGCTCTACCAACTGAGCTAACCAGGAGTTAGACGCCAGTAGAGCAAACGGGTTTTATCAGCTGCCACCAGTCTAACACCAACAAGGGTGAAGCTTGCAATTTAAAGGGGTCCTGCAACAACTTTTTGACTGGTTTTTAATTTGCACCGAACCTAAGCGCACTGAACGTAGTAACTTAATGAAACTTTTCTTTTCGCAAAATTCGCTTTATTTTAAAAGTTATAGGCAAATTAGAATTACAAAAACAAGCAAAAAATAACCACCTTCATGACGTCGTAGGTCCTGGCTTTAGTGGCCGTGAACTAGAGGAGGGCTAGTGAGCTCATCGAGCGCTCACGGCTGCCGCACTCCGTGTCGACGGCTCGAGAGGGCGCCACTAAACCGTGTGTTGGATAGGCTGTATGAAGCGGGCGGCCAGGGCGGCTCGCATTGCATTTGCTGCGCGATTAAAGACTATTTCGGCATAACACTTCATTGGCCACAAACGACAGCAAACACGGGGTAAAGATCAGTACAGAACGGGAGCCACTTCGCTCTGCCATACCGCCAAATGGCCTTTCTACGCTCCGGGACCTTTCTACGCTCGCCGTTCGTCGGCGCGTTATCCCACTAGCCCTTTCTAATATGCGCCGATTTTTCCGCCGCTTGGTGGCAGGTATGTCGACGGGTCATTTCTTGTTTCCGTACTTTATAAACTGCATTTGTTTCTTTTCTGACCTAAAATACTGAACAAAAACTACTTTCATACATAATTGAAACGGTTCGCGACACTTATATTTTCTATCTCGACTTAAAATAAAGCTTTTAGCGGCTCTGACCAGTAGTAAGGCCAGGACCTAAGACGTCACATTTTGCGCGCTTTCGGTACCGCGGGTCGCCCTCGTCGGTGGAGGAGGTTTCCGCGTCGTCCGGTTAAAATATGACGCACTGATATTTAGTTACTCTCTCCGTGCCCGCTGGCTTACCCGAACCCCAAGAGACGTGGAAACCGCAAAAAAGGTAGACACCTAAATATGATTGCAGGGCCCCTTTAAGGTTATAATTATAATGCAATTAAATGCAAAGGTGCAAGCGAGCTGGACAAGAATGACGAAAATAATCCCCGAAGAAAGGGAACAAGGGGGACAAAGGACAAACACGAATCTCCAAACACAGCTAGGTGACTGGTGAGCGACCGAAAAAATCCGCCTGGTCCGGGTATCGAACCCGGGACCTCTGCATTACAGGTGGAGCGCTCTACCAACTGAGCTAACCAGGAGTTGGACAGTAGTGTTGGTGTTAGACTGGTGGCAGCTGATAAAACCCGTTTGATCACTGTAGTTCGTTCTGGAGTGCCGCACTCCAGAACGAACTACAGTGATCAGACGTTGAAATATATAGTACCTCGTTTTTTAAATCGCCTGAGTGAACTGAATGTAAAAGTTTTTAATGAAACCACAAAAAATGTACGTTCCATGTTTGTGAGAGACTGCCCCTGGAATTTGTAAACTTGGATAAATCGATTACTTTCCCCCCCTCCCCCTCCCCCCACCTAATGTTGTTTATTTTTGTGCTATAAGTGCGATGGTGTAAAACAGTATGAATATGTACATGCTGTCCTCTTTTCGCTGCTGTGGGAGACAGAGTCTCGTCAAGCAACAACTGAGTTGCTTTTTTCTCTGTCTCCCCTCTCCAAATGGAGAGAAATAAAGAGTTTGAGTGTTACCGGAGCTCTGACGGCGCGGACACATAACGCCATGGGGAGTGGGGGGGGGGGGGGCGATTGTTGAAACTGACGCGCAGTGGTCAGTGGGAGCCTCGTTCCTTGAAACTATGACGCGTGCCAGCCAATGGGACCGAAGTCGAAATCCATCAGATTTCGGCTTTACTGCGCTCCAGTGGGAATGGGGAAACTAGGTGTGGTTTGGCTAGGCTTTTCGCGCTGCTTCAAAGCTGGGAGCCATCAGAGCTCGGCTTCAATTGGAGAAAGGAGTTTAGGTGCCGTTTGGCGCGGCTTCAAAGCTGATGACGTCGGCTCGTTGCATGGGACAGTTAATGCTTTTGCATTAGTAACCCGATAACTTTGGAAAGCGGTCGCTGTACCAGGATTGACTTTCGCCAATGATGTTACGTGTCCACCCAGCGAAATACTAGAATACACTGAAAGACAATAAGACAGATTTGACGTCAGGCACAAGGATGCCACAGCAGGGTTGCCAATCAAATTGTTAAAGGAGATCTGGGATGGTCCTCTGTCGAGGCCAGTGAAGCCAGCAGCAAAACCGAATATTATGCCCAACTTCGTCATTTAAATTTGAGACTGCTGGGCGAGGACAGCCCACGAGCTCTTGTGGGAACCACGTGTTCCCCATCTCCCTATCTAGGCCTAGCACATGCAGGCCGTGGGGACCGCGATGGCGGCGGATTCCCGGATACGAAGCAAGGCCGCATTCCTCGAAGAGAGAGGTGTCTCCCTTGTCCTTTTTGGTGAATGTGCCCCGGCGCACCCTTGGGAATGATTCTGGATGCGGCTCATCTGCGGGATAAGCCATACGCCTACCCCTGGAGCGTTCATTTCCCGGAGGCTAGAAAGCTGACCGCGAACGGCGGCCGAAACTCTCATTTGGGGAGGCTCTGGGCTCGACCCTCGTTCTTTTTGTGCTTCCCCCTTTGCTTTACAAATCTGCCTTGTGCGGCAGCGTGGGCCCCCTCCAGGTGAATCTGTCTAATACGACAGCGCCGACATTTTTACGTTCTTTTCATTTATTTGTTTTGCCGATGAGCACAACGTGGTGGCACAGAAGCCAATAAACCCGCTTCTTCTGAATTCTTGTGTTTCGGACTGATTCCTTTCCTCTGAGCCCACGGCGGCCTCCGGATGGATTCGGTTTTAGAAGTCCTCAACCTCGAGCTACGGCGTGGAATTTACCTTGTGGTGCAGTAAGGTAAGTGGAATCCAACAATATTCATATAAAAAACGTACACACAACGTGGAGGGCGTCGAATCATTCGACTTGGGACGAAGTACGCTGAATTCTCAATGACCGACGAACCATCTACAAAGAAAGACTTGGTTGCCAAGGCTCCAAGACAGGTAAAGACTGTCAAAGCAAACTGCTAGAGGGCAGACATGCAAGAACATGTAGGTATGCACCTCTACCTGTTTTACAAGACCGAAATCGCCCCTATCCCCTGGTGTGGAAATACCTTGGGAGGTCAAACTCCTAGCCGAGGCCCGCGGTGGTGCCTTGACTATCCGTCTGTACAAAAGATGATGTGACACCAACATAACGAACACGTTGTGCACTGCATGTGATGATGCGGACGAAACTTCACAACATTTTCTTCTCGAGTGTCCAGCACTGGAACCTGCGGCAGGCTTCAATACTCGTATAAAGCAAGCTCTTGGATTTACAGAAGAAACCAAATTTGTGAGGTGCATGAAGCGGAGGCTCGAGGCTTGTGGGTGATCCACCTGTCAAACTAAAAAATAACAATACTACGTGTTCCTCTTCTTTTTCTTTTACCTTTGGGGGAGTGTCTGTTTTATAAGAGAGTTTTTGTAAACCGCCCCCCCCCTCCCCCCCCTCCGCTAAGCCCTCCGCAACGAAGAAGCCGCTACTGCAGCTGCGCGTCGATGGCCTTGACTGTAGAGTTCCGGATATCATAGCTGGTCGCGGAGAGCGTTGCAGGACGCAAAAACGATCTACGAAAGTTAAGACGCTCGTTGCAAAGAGCAAGCACCGCATAAATACATACAAGCAGAGCCCCATGTACAGTCTGGTCAAGGGGAGGACCTGGCGGAAGCCGGGGTTCGACAGCGAAAGCGGCAGCGCCGCCAGCGCCGCACATTCCTCCCGGGAAATGGTCCCGCGAAATTTAGCGTAAAACATTCTCCGCTAAATTTAGAGAAAAATTCCCCACTAAATCCAGCGGAAAAACTTCCGCCTAGATTTAGCGGTAAAATTTTTTGAATAAATTTAGCAGAATACTTTAGCGGTAAAATTTCCTCCCTAAATTTAGCGGAAAATTTAGCGAATATTTTCTGCTAAATGAAAGTAAAGTAGGAGAGGAGGGGGAGGAGGAGGAGGGGGCATACCACTCCCCTCCGCACCCCTTCCTCCTCCTCCTCAAGAGCTGGGCTTTTATTCGGCATTACAGAGAATTTTAAAAACGTCTTCTTTTTTCCGTGTCGTCGTCCTCACGAAAAGAAAAAAAAAACACCTTCAGCGATTGAAGCGAAAAGTGCATATCAAACATACAACATACAGCACCGCATTCGTTTCAATAAAGAAGAAGCATCCTGCCGTGTGTATTGTGTGCGTGTTCGCCGCGCATAGCGAACACGACCTTTGGCTCAGGCAACGGCGGGCTGATGTAACCGGAGACGCCGGCGAGGGAGAGCGAGCCACGGAGAAGAACGTGACGCCTGCGCGAAAGAACAGACTGGGCGCGGTCGCAGACCGAACAAGACGCTTGTCAACCGAATGTAATCTAACAGTTAAATAAATATATCCTGCATTATCCTAAATTACCGGTACATCACAATGGCGACGAGGATGGGATCTATGCAACAAAGACGGATATAAACAACTGAGCGACATCGGAACAAAGGAGACAGCGGTAACGTGAGTGACGCCCCATCTCAAACCTAAAGAATGCCTCGCATCGGGAAAATTGAAGAGTTCGATCAGAAATCGGAATCATGGTCTTCGTACATCGAAAGGATCGAAGTGTTCTTCTCTGCGAACGACATTCCGGAATCAAAGCGAGCCGATGTTCTTCTCTCTATCGTCGGACGAGAAATGTACGGACTAATACGGAACTTGGCGGCACCTGCTAAACCAAGCACCAAGACGTACGTACAGATCGTTCAACTGGTGCAGAACCACATCGACCCGACGCCCAATGAAACGGTTGAACGCTACAAATTCCATCACCGGAAGCAGCTGGAATCCGAAACCATCGCAGACTACGTAGCTGCGCTCAAACAGCTTTCACTGCAATGCAACTTCGGTGTTTCCCTCAACGACCGACTTCGAGACAAGCTCATTGACGGCATTAAGGACGGAAACATTCTCGAAAAGCTGCTGGCTGAACCGACGCTGACATTCAAGGCAGCGGTGGATCTTGCCACTTCGATGGAGGTAGCCATGAAGGATGCGAAGGAAATAAGGAGCGAGACCGAGACCCAACAAGATGTCAATCGCTTGGTGCAAGGGCGGAAATACAAGACGTCACTTCCGAAAAAGGCCAGCGAAGGAAAAGGAAAATCTCGCACAAGCAGGACCCCATGTCACCGCTGCGGCAAAACCAATCACGACCCTGAAAACTGCTTTGCAAGGAACAAGACTTGTAAAATATGCGGAAGAACAGGACACTTCCAAATGGTTTGCCGTGACAGGACAACGAGATCCACAAGACTCAAGAAAAAAGGACAAGCCAAACTTCACCAACCATGTCACTACACAGAACTCGGGAGACGAAACTCCGTTTTATTTCATCGACTCAAGCTACCCGAAACCCATCACAGTAACTGTGGAGATTTGCAACAAACCTCTTCAGATGGAGATTGACACAGGCTCACCCGTGACTGTGATCAACCTGGAGACGTTTCAAGAAATTCTTCCAGACATCCAGTTGAAACCTTCGGGAATAACGCTGAAGCCGTACACCGGCAAGCCCATCGTTCCAGAGGGAATGGTTCAAGTGGAGATGCGGTACAACGGGCAAGTCAAGCGTCATGAAATCCAAGTGGTGAAGAATGGGAGACCTCCCATACTAGGAAGGGCATGGCTTCAGGATTTTCAAGTGAACTGGAAGGAAGTACACAACGTGCGTGCAGAAACCTTAACTCTCGCAAGTGTGCTACAGAAACACAGTTCCATCTTTGAAGGTCCGGGAGAACTGAAGGACTACGCCGTGAAACTCTGCGTGAATGATGATGCTCAACCAAAGTTTCTCAGACCAAGGTCAGTTCCATACGCCCTCCGACAAAAGATCGAAGAGGAGCTGGATCGTCTTGAGAAAGAGCACATAATCACTCCTGTGATGAGGAGTGAGTGGGCGACTCCAATCGTTCCAGTGATGAAGGCAAACGGACAAGTGCGCATATGCGGGGATTACAAGGTTACACTCAACCCAGCCTTGAAGCCAGATAGGTACCCACTACCGAAGACTGAAGATCTCTTTGTGAAGATTGCCCATGGGGAGAAGTTCACCAAGCTGGATTGCAAACAAGCCTACTTCCAGATCCCCTTAGCGGAAGAATCAAGAGACCTCACTGTGATCAACACACACAAAGGGCTCTATCAGGTGAACAGAGTGCCATTTGGAATAACCCCAGCATCAGCTATCTTCCAACGCGTCATCGAAGAACTCGTTGGAAACTTGCCGTACACAGGTGCATTTCAGGATGACATCGTGGTAACTGGCAAGAACGATCAACATCATCTGCGGAACCTGGACATCGTACTGCAAAAACTCAAGGAAAGTGGCCTTCGCTTGGGAAAAGAAAAATGCTGCTTCATGCAGGACTCCATCGAGTACCTAGGACATGTTGTAGACAAACAAGGGATCCACCCAAATCCCAAGAAGGTGGATGCGATCCTACAAGCGAAGACGCCCAAAGACCAAAAAGAACTCAGAGCATTTCTGGGACTGCTGAACTACTACGGAAAGTTCATCAGCAATGCAGCCGACATTCTACATCCGCTACATGAACTGCTGCGAAAAGATAAAAGGTGGGAGTGGTCGAGATCATGCCAGAGAGCCTTCAACGAAGCGAAGAAGCAACTCACCAAGCAGAGTCTGCTAGTGCACTATGACCCTGCACTTCCTCTGGAACTGCACTGTGACGCATCGAGCCATGGCATTGGTGCAGTACTTCAACACGTACTACCCAACAAGCAACGGAGGCCGATCGCCTTCATGTCAAGAACGCTTTCTAAAGGTGAGCGAAACTACTCTCAGATTGACAAAGAAGCGCTGAGTCTAGTTGAGGGCGTAAAGAAATTTCACCAGTATTTGTTTGGACGCCACTTCACGCTGTGGACGGACCACAAACCCCTGGTATCGATTTTCAATCCCGGTAAGGGAATCCCAGGCACGGTTGCAGCAAGAATGCAGCGATGGGCAATCATCTTGTCAGGGTATGACTTCGACATAAAGTACGTGTCGACCGATAAGAACGTAGTCGCAGACACGCTGTCGAGACTCCCAATGACTGACAAGGGCGCTACAAAATCAGAAACTACAAGAATGGACGAAATCAAATGTCTCCATCTAGAAAAGTTTCAAGCACTTCCACTGACACATAAGCAGATCAGCAGAGAGACACGAAAGGACACCGTGTTGTCTAAAGTTTTAAGACTCACCATGGATGGATGGCCGGAACAAGTGAATTCCGAAGACCTCAAGCCTTACTTCCGTCGCAGAACAGAACTAACCGTGGAGCTCGACTGCTTAATGTGAGGAACACGCGTCATCGTACCCTCGAGGTACCGAAAACACGTTTTGAACGACTTGCATCAAGGTCATGCGGGAATGACAAAGATGAAGGGACTGGCACGACACAACGTGTGGTGGCCGCTTTTGGATCATGACATCGAAACGATGGTCCGAAGTTGTCGGCCGTGCCAGGAAGTGAGCAATGAGGCACCCAAAGTTCCCATACACCCGTGGGAATACCCAAAAAAGAAATGGCAACGCCTGCATGCAGACTTCGCAGGACCCTTTCAAGGAAGGAATTTCTTGCTGATCATTGATGCATATTCAAAATGGCCCGAGGTAGTGCCCATGACCTCGACGACTTCGGCAGCCACCATAAGAGTGTTTCTAACTCTCTTTGCAAGATATGGACTGCCAGAAAGGATTGTGACAGACAATGGCCCGCAATTCCGATCAAGCGAATTCCGGGATTTCATGACAAGAAACGGAGTGCAGCAGTCATTCTCACCCCCGAACCATCCCGCAACGAACGGTGCGGCAGAAAACTTCGTGGGAACATTCAAGAAGTCTGTCAACGCAAGCCTGAAGTCGGGGCTGACCATGGAAGAGGCATGCCATAACTTCATGGTGGCATACCGGACGACCCCGCACACGACAACTGGCTCAACACCTGCCAAAATGATGACAGGAGACGAATTTCGCACAAGGTTCGATCTTCTTAGACCATCAATAACGGATGTCGTGCGGTCAGAACAGGCGAAGCAGCACGCCTCGCGCAACTCTAAAGAACGACACCTACATCAGAACGACCAGGTCTGGGCAAGAGACTACAGGAACGGCAAGAAATGGTCGAAAGGAGTCGTCGTACGAGTTCTAGGAAACCGAACATATGAGATTCGCACGAACGACGGAAACACCTGGAAACTGCGCAGATCAACCGTGTCGGACGCAACCAACCACACAAAAGAGCCCAGACACGCCCCAGCGCCGAGTGAGACTGGCCCGCCGGACGACTTACCAGACTCCGCGGAATTAGCGGCAATTGCCAAGAAGGAGCGTAAAGCCATCCTCCTCCGACTGACACAAGACGCCGCCGCCGCGAACCGTCACAATCGAGAGATCCCACCGATGCCTCGAGACCTGAACCGCAGGGCACAGGTCACCATAAGGCGGATTATCACCAACACCGCCCTCACGCCGGCCCTCAGGCACAAGATGTTCGGCGATGATCCCAACAAAGGCAAGTGCCGCGCCTGCGCTGTGCCGGCGACCACCTCGCACCTGGCCTGGGAGTGCCCAACCCATGGCGCAGCCTGGGAACGCATTCTATCGAAGTTACCGGCAGAACACCGACCCACCAGCTACATCGACTGGATTCTACCTCAGGTACACGTCGGTCGGGACTGTTCAGCTCCTGTGGAAGCATCTCTGCCTCTTCGTTTACGCAGACGGAGGGCCTGGAGCCCTGCTTCTACACGGCCCGCCAAGGAAAAGAAATCCCCCGTGTCTCTCCCCCGCCGCTGCTGATGCCGTAGGACAAGAGCAGCCTCGAAAAGGCCTAATAAAGACACTTACAAACAAACAAACAAACGGCACATTGAACACCTGAGAGCAATAAATGAAACTCGAAGTACTTCCAATCTATCCCAGACAAAAGCAGTTAAACTGTACATAAGGTAGTAGTAGCACAAGACTACCAAACCGCAACCTGTGTTTCGATTTAAAACGCGCTCCGGTTTTCTTTTTGGGGAGGTGCTCGTGTGACCGGGAGGACGGCAGGGAAAAGGGGGGGGGGAGGGGAGGTAGGGGAGGGAGCCGCGAGCTACACTTTAACACGAATAGAGCCGCATGCGGCTCGTGAGCGGAAACTTGGCCACCTCTGATATAGACCGTTTTGCTGTTGACAAACGTGAACTGCCGCTTGCGTCCCAAGCAATTTCGGTCGGACCGTCTTCGCAAGCCTGTTGAGCTTGCTTATGTCACCAGTCGTAGAAAGCATAAATGCTACACGGACAACAAAGTTGGAGATTTAAGTGGGCCTTCGGCTGTACAATATTACATCTTGGAGAGGCAAGCTGGCTTACAATAACACTCGAAACGTTTTAACAGATCTCGCAATCCTTCGCTCTTTTGGCGTTCACCTGGAGATTCGGTTGTTAAACGTTTTATATACATTTCAAACTGCGGTGTTAAGGTGGACTTGGTTCATTATTTTTATAAATCGGAAGTTCTCTGGGACGTCAACGACGGGAGCACCACCTGGTGGCGTGGGCCATAAAATGGGTCTATAGACCCTTTTGCTCTTTGAAAACATGAACTGCCGTTTGCGTCCCAAACGGTTGCCGGTAGCACAAAGAGGGGGCGGGACGTAGCACTCGCTCTAAACCGTCCATGAATAGCTATTGGGCAGGAGATTGAACCGTAGGGGCGCTCTATCCAGCTTGTTGTCCCCTTAGCCCAGTGTTAACTAACACAGCGTACCAAATCAATTGAACATCGCCTAGCACGGTCTGGGCACGATCGCTTCGCTCTGACCAGTGCTTTAGTTGCACGAGGAGCGGCCTTCGAATCGTCATCTTCAAATTCTCGGATCAAAATTAAAAAAAAAAACGGTTTGTTGTCCTTACAGTTGAAGCTATATAACTTGAAGCGTGATTGTTCGATCTGCAAACCAGGCATTTCGCCGCCGTCCTTGTTCTTGCTTGTTTGAGCAAGCACGTGCAAGTGGAAGCCTGCCAAAGCCACCTTCACGCACACGCTGCACGTGCTTGCATGCATGGGGCATTAGTCGGGAACTCATAATTGCAAACGTGTATAGAACCCTGGATCGCGCATGATGGAACCTAGACCGCCGCTTTCATGGTCGTATGTTGCGAGTGTTGGAGGAGTTTTTAGACGGAGCGGAATAGACTTTTTCCGCAATTTAGTTCCAACTGGTGGTTCAAATGGCAGTTTAACCTTTACCTTACTAATGAGGGCAATAAACCTGTGGTATGCAGATTTATATCGGGCGCCGCCACTTCGGTTGGTCAACGGCAAACGAGAATGTGCTCTTCACTGTACCGTTCTTTCACGATCTCTCTCTCTGTGCCGATGCCCACAAAGATGCAACCAGTGAAAACGAAACGCCAAGCCAAACAGACGCCTTCATAAAGCGTTATAGCGGGTGTTTGTGAGAAATCTGAACTCGGCTTCTCGCACCGCGGAAATAAACTAGACATCGCGGAGAGCTCAAACTCCGTCAGAACGTAGCCCCAGCCGATGGAGCAAGAAGCAAGGTTTCATCACCAACCGTTATCTTATGAAAAAGTTATGTTTTTTTTTTAATTTCCAATGAGAAAATGGCGCCATCAAGCTCCGCCCGACGTCATTTATCCATTGAAATTTACAGAAAATCGCTTACAACATTTGTATAAGATAAAGCTTGGTGCTGAAACTTTGGCATCTTGCTCGAACGGCTGGGGCTACGTTTTGACGGAGTTGGAGCTCCCTGCAAGGTCTAGTTTATTTTTGCGGCGCGAAAAGTCGGACTCGAATTTCTCACGAACACCCGGTATATCAAGTTGCTTTGAAGCCGATTGTGTGCTAGTAAGAGATTGACCGGGCCCAATTCTGAAATGAACGCTTACGGATCACTTGCATTAAACTCCCGCTTCGCATCCTACTAATGTCTTGAATAAATAGTCCTCGAATTATCAGCAAAGAAGCATTTCCAACTCCTTCCTTCATAAGTAAAGAGAAGGCCGCCATTAGTACGACACATATGCCATTTTTGAGATTATGATAGCGATCAAAGTGCACCGACTGAATTTCAGAGAACGTCCATAGCAGAAAAGCGAAGGCGAAAACGGGCGTCGACGCACAGTTTTCATGTCCGCGTCTGGGAATTGCAAACGACTAGAGCCCCACATATCCGCGGATTACTCGCAGATCATCCGCGGATATCGGCAGTCATTTGGCGGATACGGATAAAAATGAATCAGATTTGGCAGATTGCGAATCGGATGTGTATGCCAGGGCCCGCGGATGCGGATTGGGTGCGGATATCCGCGGGTCCAGCTTTATGTTTTTGCTGAGGCGGCCCGCAAGCCTGAACGACCGCTGAGTGTACGGTGAATAAGTGAATGATAGTATGATGTGCATCATCTAACGTTTCGCGGGAGCTTAACACTCTCCTAGGAAGAGGGTGCCAATCAAGGTGAAAATTGTTCCTTGCGGCAAGAAACACCTGGTTCTCACCAAAGGTCGTCTTAGATCGTTCTACCTCGACAAAAAATGTTGTCCATGGAGAAAGCAAGGAATGCAACAGTCGTCCCGGGAAAGCGTTTTCTTGATTGGCAGGGAAAGAGGAGGAAAATGTTCGTCGGGCATAACAAACCCAAAGCGTACAAGTCACAAGAAAGAAGAATCCTCCTACCACCACAGCGAGGAGTTCCCGTACCTGGCTCTTAATTGTTACGCAGTTTGTCGATACAACCATAGCATCAAGTGCACCAGCAAAGAGAAACTTCTCATGAGCGGCCTTTGTAATTCAACAGAGGCGAACCAGTAGGAATTCGTTTATCGTTGATAATTTTCCGTTTTTGCACAGCAACCTGCACAAATAAAACGTGGCGTGTGTATGCGTTTTTTTGCTCTACAGTTGTCAGGTTTTTGTTAGGTATGAAGTTCAGAGCATGCAATTTCGGGTTCATCTTTAAAATTAAAACCAATACGTGTTGCCATTATTGAATAGTCTGATATTTTTCACGTGGTGTACTCGCGTCATACCATGTAATTTCGCTGCGATGAGCGACCGCGTTTCACCTATCACATTTTTATCGTTTTACCTAAATAAAATTACACAGTTTAATTAGTCACTTTTCTGTTAATTTTTATGTTTTGAATTACGTGCATACTTCAAATAAACGCTAGAAAGGGAAAAAATCTTTTTTTTTTTGCGCATTCCCTGACCGCATTTTTTGGGCACGTGCCTCGCAGACTTTCAAGACCATCTCATAACTGCGATCATATTTCCAGCAACGCGAAGAGCCTCTCGAAGAATTATCGCTTATGATATAAATACGATAAAATGGAATACAATGACTTTCATCCTAGTGACTCAAAGATTTTTTTTTTACAAAGATAAGTGAATGGTTTAGAAATGTACCCTCCAGATGCCTTTTTTTTATTTACGCTTGATTTTATGATGTAAAAGTAATCTGTGGATTACAGGTCGGATGCGGTTCCAAAATTTGCAGATACGTATCGAATGCGAGTGCCCAAACTGTTATCCGCGTAGGGCTAAAAAGGCGACGACACGCGGTGGTAGAATTGCAGACAATGCTGGAGGCTGTCGCGCGTCTGCTCGCACCACAAGCAGGCGTTGTCAGACGCCAGTCTAGGCGCACCGTGTGCGCCGAAAGCATGGTACCTGGAACGCGTCTCCGACTGGTGTGTTACAGCGTCCAAAAATGTGGTCTTTTGATTTCCGCCTTATTACGTCATAAAAGGGTCATGCATGCTGTCGCCGGCCGCGATCCTGGCGGTGTCACAGAAGCGGTGGTGTATGTGGCAGACCCTTGTTCAGCTGCAGGTCGCTCGATCTCCAGTGAGGCAGTCCACTGAAGGTCCTGGCAGCCAGAAGGTGGGACGCCGTGATGTCAGCGACACTCGCATTCGCTCGTGCTTTTTGCCAGACATTTCTACGACCAACCGCCAGGATCGCGACATGCAGCAGCATGGCATTTCGGCTTTGTGACGTCATTTGTAGCCACTTTGGGGCCACTTTTGATATATGGGCAGGATAGGACGCTAAATACACCATTGGGAGACGCGCTCCAGGCACCATACCGAAGGGAGTCACCAGGCTTGGAAGCATGTTCGGCCGAGCAACCAAGCCGATCACGTAGCAATGGGCGGATGGGCGGAGCCACTTATCTGTGGCACCATACTTAAAACGGGTCGAGACCTCCCTAAATGTCGTCTAACGGCGTAAATATGGTGCACTAATTGTAATTATATGAACAACTACGTGTTCATATGTGCCCACTAAAAAAATATTTAGTATCGCGGGATATAAAAGAGTGCATTGTGGGTCAGATTGCCGCTTTACAAACTGAATCCCATTCCGCCGTATGAAGAGAGGTTATACGGCAATTTCGGAATTTGGTTCGAAGCTTTATTTGGCCTTGAACAAATCCACCGTAATGGTGCAAGAGTCAGTGGAGTTTGCGTTGAACTTTAGCGAGAGCCGGGAGTGTCGTGAGAAGCCTGCGTTGTTTCAAAAGTTTCATTTCTTTCCCATCTTATTTATTTCTTCTTTTTGTTTTTATGATGGCAGATAAAATTTAAAAAGATTGAAAAAGTTACAGAGGATAGTAAATGGACACTTCGGCTCGAATTAGTGATTTTCGTACTACTACGGACATTAGGGATAAGAGGACGTAGTTGCCTTATTGCCCGTGCAGAATTCATAATCGGCATCCCTGACCTTCATCTCCACACTTTTGTAGACGTTTTGGTAGGAACGTTCATCGCCCATTTTGTACCACGTAATACCAAAGCCCATATTATTCTCCGGAACATTATTTCTTAATTTACGCCCATTAAGATTCCGAAAAGAGGCAGCCAAAAGGTGGAAACCACCAGCCACCACTTCTTAGTGATCCTGAGCAAGGGTCAGTCCGATCGTTTTTTCACGACGGAAAACTTGACTTGGTCGTGGAACGCCAGCCCGTCGTATTCGGTACCTGCGAAAACAAAGTGCGGGAGAATCAATGTCGTTGACCACTCTAACATTGTTGTACATGTTGTTTAAAATAAGTTTGACATATTTAACAAAAGAAAAAGCCGTGAATTCTGCACTATTGCGTTCTGTGCTGGTGAGTTAAACTGCCATTTTGACTAAAGTAGGGGGCTAATCGTCGAAAAGTCGGGTAAGTAACTGAAACGTGTTAATTACATTTTTTAAATAATAAATAGAAACGTATGGTTTCAATAAGAAACGTGCTGAGTGTCATAGAAAGTCATTAAATCAGTCGAATTTTAGAAATACTTTAAGTATGTGGGCAGGGTGGGGATGCGCTAAAGTTACCAGTCGCGCAGCAGGCGCAAGGCTGCGCGGTGCGCGGCTGGAAAGAGTGACATCTGCCTTTTCTAAGTGCATCAATAAATTCATGCTTATTTTCACTAAATAAAAAATTCATCAACAAATATTGGTTACTTTTCCGACTTTTCGTGGCAATTAGTCACATGTACTACCCCGTACGAAAATGTCAGATATGGCCCTGATATATTTTATATACGTCCTGATATGATAATATAAGTAGTCAGATAGGGAATATATGGGAGCAAATACGCCCCGATATCGCCATATAGGCGGGCTAATACTGCCAGATGCGGCCGTATAAGTGCGTAAATACGGTCTTATTTCGCGATATACGCGTCCAAATATTGCCCCTGATAATGATATATGGGCCTGTTTCGGTCGTGCAAGCAATAAGTCATATGTACTCGCCAAGACAAGTTGATTGATCTATATTGCATGAGTCTCAAATAATTGGTTAATTATTGTTAACATCGTTAAAGTGAAGATATTCCAGGTATTTGGACCAATTAACCAATTGCACATTTTGAAGATTGAAAGACAAATGAAATTTGGTTGTATGTTTGACGTGTGACATTATGACGAAGTGCATAAGATCGGAAAGCGAGTTAATCAAATAATGTGATCTGAGATCGCAGCTCATAGGCGCCCGTTTCCAAGTTAAGCGGTGTCGGCGTTGCCATCAAGTAACCATCCCGCTAAATTTAGCGAGAAATTGAATTGGTACTTATATCACTTGACGTCAATTTTCCAGCTAAATCTAGCAGTGAAACTAATTTTGTTCGTGTTTCCCCGCTAAATTGAGCGGGGAAACACGAACCGTTAGCTTACTGAAGATGCAAGACGCTACTTCGTCGTCCCGAATCCTTTTTCCTTCGAACGCCTGCGAAGCCGTTGCGCCCTACGCAGCATCTTTCAAACACCTTTCGCGCAGCATCGTAACCATCCGCTTGCGAGCGTCTGCGATTCATCGTGTGTTGAAAGTGGTGTCTTTTATGTGCAACTCTTTCGTAAAAATATTTGAAATTTAAAAAACGCGAACCTAAGAGTGTACTCACAATTTTAAATTTATTGGTAAAAATATATATATATACACATTTATTTATTTATTTATTTATTTGTGGACATCGTGCGCAAAAAAAATAGTCGCGCTTATTTCTTCATTTTAAATTATGATCTGGGTTATACGGCGTAAAACATAGTATCTTCAAACTCGCATCATTTTCGGTCACTTTCGAGCTGGACAGTTTGGAAGTTCAGAAGTTGGACGTCAGAGAGCTCTATGTTCACTCGGTATTGACAGCAGGGTAGACGCTATGCATGTTTTAGGCCAATCGTGTCTCCGGTTGGGGTCACGTGACCTACAGTCTAGAAGCTGGTGATGAAGCAGAACACAGCACCTACCTGGAGCCCAAGGCCACACATAGCATTCACTGCACCATCAGCCTTGGGTACAAGTGACAAATCCGCATGTTGTTCCCCATAAGATAGGAACTTTGTTTGTGCACTCCCGTTTTGGCCTGTCCTTCTCTCCTTTTCTCTCTCTCCCTAAGCTGAAAGCGTGATAGAATGTGCGTGGTCACGTGGTTTTACGGATGCGGATCCATGCAGTTAGGTGTGGTCTGCGCCCGCGTGGGTGCTGCGAATTTCTGCTTCTGCAAGCGATTTCAAAGAAGCCCAAGAATTTTTTGTGATGCGTTCAGTGCTCGTTTCTAAAAGTGACAGGTTGTGCTACATCGTGTTGATTCTTCACGGACACCTTCCTTCTCGTTTTTGTGTTTGAGTGGTGATTCCGTCGTGGCCGTGTCGACATCTATCTGGGATTACCTTTCAAGTCCCGTCTCGTCAACGTAAGTGCGCTGCAACCTACTTCGCGACAATAGATCGTTTTCCTAAAGGTACTCTTCTAGATTATTTCTAGAATTAGGCCGTGTCTATCTCCTGGCAGCCGAGAGAATAACTGTGCAGAATGTTTCGGCATTGGTGCGATTGCGCTACAAGCTGAAAGTTACGATATGCCGCCGACAAAGTTTTGACGTGTCGCCAAGAAGGACAACAACAAAGAATCTTAATTGCGCGTTCTAAAATTTGACGCGCGGCTTCACGAGTTGCTTGTAGAAAGATTGTTACGATTTTGCGAAATACTGGTAAACAACGCTAGGTTACCGTCATAATCTAAACCCTGAGATAAGGAAAAATCAAATAATGTACAACTCTCATTGACTCAGGGTTTCATATTATGATGTTTCCTAACCGGCTTGCCTGCATACCTTTGCTCCTTGCAAAGGTTACCGTCTCGCAGACGGCACAAACCGATCCCCTGACGGCCGGGCTCGCGGCGCGACAATCGCTCGAAGCGGGGAAACGGCGTTATGTAACGAAAGACAAAGGACATCTACACCACGAATGGGCAAAAGCCGATGCATAGGCGTGCGCGAGCGTAAACAACGGTAGAAAAGTGCAGTTGCTCGCCGCTATGAGATGCGTGCCGCAAACTCGGTAATCCGCAGGCGTATCCCTCTCCTGCCGCTCATACTTTCTCTAACTTGACGGACACTGTCTCGCGGTTCATGCCGACGAAACGATCGGACGATCGTCGGGATACCGGGTAATTGCTACAGCCGAGCGCGGCACAGTTTACCATTGCTCTCGCTATGCAGGGTCGAAGAGTCAACCACCAGCATGGTGGATACCGGTGTTCGACGTCATGATGTGACGTACGTGCAATGCGTAAATACCGGGTGTTATTTTTTTATTCTTGCAGATTTGTTTTAAAAGAAGCCGTGAAAACTACACTTATGCGGTTTGTGCGAGTAGAGTTATACGCCCAGGGGGACAATCGTAGTTTTCTAATCTTTGCGATAAGTCGGCTAATTAATTAAAATTCACTAATTTACTTTAATTAATGTGAAATAGACATATGGTTTTCAATTAGAAACTTGCTGAGCGTCGTCCAAAACCCATACATCAGTAATTTTTTAAGAAAAGTCTTTGAGCGCGTGTGAAGCGCAATAGTGCGCTAAAGTTACCACTCGTGGACCAGGTACAAGGCTGTGGCTAGATAAGAGACGGAAAAATTGCGCGGGCGCTTCGGCGACACCACTAACTTTGTACCTGCTCCGGGAGTGGTAACTTTCTCACGCGCTGAAAGTCTTTCACAGAAATGACTGATTTAGGGATTTTGGACGACGTTCAACAGTTTCTAATTGAAACCATATGTCTATTTTCACTAATTTAAAAAAACAAGTGGTGAATTTCAAATCATTAGCCGACTTATTCCAAGATTAGCCACCCACATAATGTCCCCCTGGGCGTATAACTCACTCGCACAAACGCATAAGTGTAGGTTTTCATGGCTTTTTTTAAAACAAATCTACAAGAATAAAAAAACTGTATACCAAGGTTATCAGGGTCTTGATACCTCCATAACAAGACCCTGATACGGTTATAAAAATTGGGCAGATCTGGCTGAATAAGGCTTATATAAACTGATTTTACTTGATATCGCCAGATCTGCCCAA